>JAGGAW010025823.1:0-12974 GCA_017657375.1 Termitomyces sp. T27 | reverse complement strand
AGACCACTAGTAAGTACTTCCAGTGACACTGATTGCGCGGACCACTCGACAAACTGGTCTTTGAATGGTCACTGCGCCTGCAGGTTATTACTAGGTCTACACCTGTGCCGGCATGATATGCAGACAAAGTCCTTGTGGTGCCAAAGTCGTAAGTATCAGCCTCTATGCCAGACATCCCGTCAACGGCCCGGGAGGGACAAAATACTTACAGGAGACAAACAGGCTTCTGAACTTTCGCCGGATATATGGATGATTACGACACTACTTCCCCCGTCTAGTGACTGACCTATACACGCACCATTTCAAAAACTATGGAGGTCGGCCAGGTTACAGGTACCGCTCGCAGGCTCATGGGTGGTTCTCGGTGGTATACCTGGGTCAAACAGGACCCCACCCTGACACGCAGCTGGGTGATACTGCATATGGGTCTAGTTTGTGTGAACATACCGTCTACCGAGCTACCTGTGATTGTTGTGTTAATGCTAGGTCAGAACAATGTACAACTCGGAGATAGACCTTTCAAATAAATAAAAATTGGTTGACGATATGACATCTGGTCACGAATGATTTTTTGACTATTTTTCCATCAATAAGCAGGAGGAAATGTGTATAGGAGCATAATGATCTTGTTGTATCTGAACTATTCTTTGGATGGTTGTCATATGATGCTGATGTCTTCAATGAAAAAGAACAATTGTCGGAATAAGTCGTTCCAGAGAAAAGTTGGCAGAGTCTATTCGCTCCTGGGCAAAAGAAATGTGAAAATGTCCAATAATATGTCGTCTGTCCAATTCAAATCAAGCCATTGGCCAATGGAATGATTCGGTTCGAGTTCTACGAATCCTCTATGAGGTTCGTTGAACATCTACACAACGACACGTGAAATGTCTATACGTGTATGGACGCGTTCAACTGACATACTGAAACACCATCCAAATCCCCAACAGTCCTCACAAGAAGTTCCGACATCACTAGATACGAATCCTGCAAAAACTGTTGTATCGATACGCTCCCCATTCTTATCCTTAACCTTCAACTTCGGCGCAAACGTGTCACCTACCTAAAACAGCCTCCGTCAGTCAATACAAGGCCGCATCCAAACACCCACGCCATCGTCGCCGCCGCAAACCTAGTATACCCAGTCGGCCAAACATCATGCCCTTTCCGATTCCCCGTGTCCTCCACCTTTAACACCTAGCAACCACGCCGCACCTGTCTCCTCTAGCTCGTTGAGATCGAAGCCGGCGAGCTCGAGCGTCCATGCGGGAGCACCGGACCCACCAGAGGTGTGTGACCAGACGTCTTCATAAATTGAGACGAAAGCTGTAAGTTCATATAAGGAAAGGAGGGTGAGGAGCTGGAGGATGTAGTGTAGGTACTCCAGGTCGTATACGTATGCCCTTTGTTTTCAACGAGGGTCGCATAGGGTAAAAGGAAGAGACGCACGGCCCTGCGTATCTGATGGCTTCCCTCTTTACAAGAAAACGAACTAGAGTTTAAGATTGGCCTAATAAAGACTTAGGCGAGTCTTGAGAGACATACTGAATGTGATCGTAGACGTGCAAAATGCTCTGGCGCCTCTTCTAAGAGAAACGGTCTAGCAGATTCGGCATCTGAAGGGAAGGTATCATGGTTATCATTCGTCAGACTACATCAAAGAGCCAAAGGAGGGTTTCTAGTTTCGAAAGTTAGAAAGGAAAATCTAAACACGTACACTTATGTAGTACATTCCGCCGTCATACGCGTCGACAAAATGACGCCCTGGCATCCGCAGCGGTGCATCCGTTCCTCGTACAAAGTATTCGTGCGCGTAAGTTCTGGATGCAGATCCCGGGCGGTGAGATCCCTCCAGCGAAGGATGAATCTAAGAAACAATTAGAAAAATTGACAGCAGTGTCAAATAGACTTGGCAATTGACCTCTGACACATCTAGGTTATTATTATTCTTGCTAGAGACACCAACAAAGGACGCGTCGAGGTCTGAACGATCGGGCATAGTGGGAGGGGTATAGGCTGGTCTAAGTAGCTGGCAGATGTGTAAGATGTACTTACTTATGGTGAAAGCTCTTGAAAGCTGAAGAAGCTGTCAGCGGCTATCACCGGTCTTCCTGAATTACTAACGTGTAGTTGGGACTCGGAGTACACACATTACTTCTCTGGGCCAATTGTTCTAACTCTACTATTGTGGCCGGTACATTGTCTCCTGAAACTTCGGGATCAATGAAATCATGGAAACTCTTTTGTGTGGATGTCAGTTTGGAATTCCACCAGGTAGAAATGCATAACTTGTCCGGGTTGAGCAATTGTTCGATCCTGATATTTATCACGAATTTGAATACGCCAATTATTTCACCTAGACTTGCTTCTCCCTTCCTCTGCTCTATTCTTGCGCATCTATTGCTCTCCTTTCTATATTTTTCTCCCTTCTTACAAGTGTAGATCTCTTTAGCACGTTGTCGTTCTATCTACTTTTTCAGGGTGGTAGAACAGGGGGTTTGGTCAAAATTGAAGCGACAAGATGACAGAAAAGGTGTTTACCACGCTCATTTCCCGTCGTCGCACTCACAAAAAGCCCGGACTTTATTTTAGCATGAATACAATGAATTCTCGCTGGTACTCTCGCCTCCTGCAAATAAACGGTGTTTAGCTCTTGAAATTCCACCTGAATTACTCGGTCAAGTTTTCGTTGCTTGTCTTGCGCCAAGAGAAATCACCCGAGTGCATATGATAACTAAATTGGGGCCGCCTCTACTCTTTTGTCAGATCTGTCGGTATTGGAGGAATGTCGCACTGTCTTTGCCAATTCTTTGGTCGACCCTCACTCCTTATTTCAAATCAACTCCAAAGCAGATTGCGCTTTTCCGACTCTGGTTGGAGCGTTCCCAGAACCACCCCTTGACACTCAACTTTTCCCACATCTTGCCTAAATCGGACCCAGCACTTGATCTTTTATATTCCCATGTCCATCATTGGGGAGATATCAAAGTTGATATGGGTTCTGAATTGGTCCATAAGCTTTTGGTATTGCGCCCTGAGATGGTACCTTTATTGAAGAGGATCGAGTTTCGAGATCATACTAGATCGTCGGAGGACAGACGGCGTATTGACACTCTCACTCCAGTACTCGCGTCGCTCAGTACCCTTTCCGAAATCGTTTGGTCAGGTTATATGCCAAGAAATCTCTCGACCGTTCTCTGGCCCTACCTCAAACGCTTTGTCATCCGTGAATCCGTGAATACTCGTCAATGCCTCTCATTGATGGCCTGCTGTCTAGGGGTCGAAGAAATCATCATACTTAATTTAACGAATTCTCCCCATGGTATCATCCTCCCGGTTGTTAATTTACCACATCTTCATACACTATATCTGCGAGGATATAATGTAGACACCGGCCAATTGCTCAATCAGCTCCTTCTCCCTTCCTTGCACTCGCTCGACATGACGCCGCCAATGGACAATAGGACACTTCAACGATTGGGCACTCGTTCACCATGCAATCTTATCCATCTCGGCCTTCTCAGCGACATGAACTTTCTGCATACAATAGCTGAGCGAAATCCTCTAGAATATCTCCAACCCCCCTGTTCTCAGACCATTCGCTCTCTCCATATCAAACATGCGACGACAGATACGCTATTCCGTCATCTTACATGGAGATCTGATGCAGAGTCTAGAAATCAATATTTACCCCACCTAGCGGAGCTCTCTGTCCAGTCATATACGACAGATGGCATCGTATCTGAAATGGTTGCTTCACGATGGCACGTTCGAGGCAAAGATCCTTCTCCTGCCCGCCTCGCCTCTGTTGATGTAACCCTCATGATATTCGCAAGCAGGATGATCGATGGAAAACAAGTCTTCTTGCCACATCGGACCTACAGTCGTGACAGAGCTATTTTGGGCGAGCTGGCTGCTCAAGGTCTACAACTCAAATTGAATCCTGAATGAAACGTCCTGGAATGCAACCGTCTGTATGGACGAAAGTCACCTAGGCTGGGTAGCCCTATTGTCTATTCTTATGAACCACATTTGTTGTATCTTTACCCATTCCGGATTTCTCAAGTAATGCTCCAAACAAATAATAAGTGGTCGACAGGTGTAGCACTGCGGTGGCTTACCAGATTCAACACATGAGTTTGTAATCATAGGTTATAATGGTATATTACTACCTGGTCTTAGTGTACTATGGACGACAATCTTTTCGGATATAACTTCTATCTCGAGAGATGCGCTTGTCTAGTAACTAAAGCAAAAATTGTTTGGAGTCATTTAAGGGTCAGCAGGACTCTGATGACCTTTCCAAATCACCATGAATAGATGAGTTTCAGAGGAGCTCTGAGCACAAGGCCTAGGATCAACCTGGTGGAGAAATGATTGAGAAATGAGTATTACCGGACAATGATGGTGGAGTAAGTAGTTTCCAAAGTATGATTCAATTTATTGTCATGATCCTGAATTATTTATGTGATAATAAATTCTAAACAGCATTCATCAGTTATTCCATCTGCAAAATAGCTAGTTGAGTGTAATGCAGTACTGTGGCCCTTCCATAATCGCGAAGCTCGGTTTGCGAGAGAGTTGTACGAGCCCCAATCTATCGATGGGATGAGGGGATTGGCCTTCGCCGGCACCAAAGGAGTAGTGCAAGCTGAAGGTTTGGCCTCCATTAAGTTGCTGCCGTGCCTGTGCCATATAAAATAATTCACCGTCAATGGCACAACAAGAGGTGATCTCAAGCCTTGACAGCTTCGGGCACAAGGGCTGATCAAATTGTGAAAGGGCTCGAACAGTTGTTTCAGTGATGACTCTCCCACTGGAGCCGGAGAGAATTGTTGAAGCACTGCTATTACGGATTATTAGAGTCTGAAGGTTTCTGGACAGCTCTAGCTTCAAGCAATCCACCAATTGAACTTCGTATGGAAACAAGTTCACCAGAGAAAGGGTGATCAGATAGCATCCTGAATTTTTCAGGAATAGATCAATTCCTATATCCGGATTGTTAGGTATTAGATCCTGACTGTTTTGACCATCCCATTCGAGGTGGAACATCCTCAGATTTGGCGCCATGAAAGCGCTCAGGAAAGACTTGGATTCAATGGCAGTTACAATCGAGAGGTCGACCAGATTTCCAGCCATTACTCGGCTAGAAAAATCAACAGTGTGTGTAAGATCATCGTCGTTTATTGTCACAGAGAGCGTTTCCAGCCGAGAGCAATACCGAATAATGTTAAGAAATCTTTTAATGCTGATAGGGTTGTTTATCTTGAGATTTTTGACTGATTGCAGATATTGTGGGATTTCGCAAATGATTCCTTGCATCGACGGTCCAGATTCGAGCGATGTCGGATTGCCAGCAGCAGGAAGCGATTCTTCATGATCATCAGGCATCACTTGGGGAAAACTTGTCAGAACTGGTTCATCTTGATAGTTATAAACCGAACTACTTTCTTGCGTCGTCGGAGTAACCTGGGGCAAGGGTATCGTCCTGTATATATTAGGTCATTGATTATATCGTGGTTCATCATCAATCAAGATACCCAAGCCTCCAGGAGCATGGAGGGGTCCAGATGGAATAGGGGAAGGGCTTTCTGGGATGCCTGAGAGGGAAAGAGGTGACAATGGTGTGGATGGAAGCATGGGTATAAATTGACCATCGTTGCTGGTGGATGTTGCCGCAGGAAATTGGCCATTGGAAGAATTCATTGAAAATTGTTCATGAAAAATCATTGAGGTTTGATTGGGAGGATATGAAGATTGAACAAATGGAATGGCAGAGGGTGAGAGGGTAAGGTGCGACGATGGTGCGGATAGGGGCGTGTATAAAGTTTGTCCATCAAGATGTTGGTTGACGAATGTTGGCGGAGGCTGTTCATTGTGTGAAAGAAGGTTTTCTAGAACACTTGAAGGACAAAAGCGCGACAATGGTGCGAATGGGGGCGTAGTTGGAGTTTGACCATCATGATGTTGACTGGTGGAGGTCGTTGGAGGCTGTTCGTTGGTAGTAGGGTATTGTTCATAAGTCGAAGATCGTTCGTGAGAGGTCGTTGAGGTTTGAGCGCGAGGAGGATATCGAGAATGTTCATTATCAGGATTAGTACCATGATAGTGATGGTGATAATGGACACAACGTGTTGGAGAGTGCTGATGCCCATCCCAGCGATAGTAATCAGAGGTATTGGTACTCCTAGCACGAGGCTTGAAGCTATTGAGTAAGCGTCTGAAGAAACCCATTGTCTGTATACTGAAAATCAGACAGTATAAACATTGGAAGAAATCTGCGCCTACCGTGGATTTAGTTGAAACTTGCTATGTTGTTGTGATCGTCTTAGATGATACCTAACAAGTTCTTTAAGTACTTCACTGCATAAAGGTCGCTAGGGGAAATAGAGATGAATGACTTGGAGTAGAAGAAGTTTTGACAAGGAAGCTATCATTTCCATGCCCACGTTATCGAGCAGAAAACAAGGTAAGACGATGCGTTGTGCACTTGGATGCGGTGCAAGGACAAAGAACAGGAACAAGAACACTTTGCTGTTGAGTTGGTTTGCTGTAGATAACAATGCTTTCTGAATGCGTTCCAAGAGATCTCTTTCGATTGATGCACGGACAAGCAATGCGTCATCCCATTTGGTAACGACAGTAGCAGTGCTGCTTGACACGCGTCAGTCAGTACACAATGTTGCCTTCCGATGATACTCCTAAGATTTGCCTTATCCTTTAACCAAGTCCAATGCCCCACCTCCCGCATCTACTTCCTCTGTCATAGTCTCCAAGCTCGATGGAGGACAAAAAATATTCAAGGTCAGCGTGGTGAGTATGCGGAGTCACATAGAAACACCAAGAACTTGCGAACACCCGCTTAACCTCGTGAGATTGGGGCTAGGATATATCAATGAATAGAGTAGATAGAATAAACGGTAGACGTCAAAGTTTGAAGAGTACATACGATGGTGACAGAATGAGACTGAGCCAGTCGGACCGCTCTCCCGCGGACAAATCCACTCAGACTCCGGTACCTATGTAAGCGCGACACCATCCACTGGGATTCATAATTTGCTCAAGTCATAAACTGGTACATACGCTATAGCTGTAGGGCTTTTGAGCATGTGGTGATCTTCGCCGCGGCCAGTCCGGTGTATACGTACACTGGTCGTGCGAGCCTCAGGGTGCCTCATGATCTTATCGCCATCATTGCATTCAACGCTCAACTTCAGGTGTCTCTTACTAGTATTATCACGCGCTTTTCCAACCTGTACACGCGCCTCCTCGACTGGTACCCACAAAGCTCGTTCCGAAGCTCAACTTGAACGTTGACGGTAACACCATGTCCGCTGCTCGCCATCCCCTGTACGTTCCGAAGCTTTCTTTTTCCTTTTTCAATGTACATTACTAACTGAGGACATGTGGTTGGTCGTACAGAACCACAGTATTCCTCCTACACATTGCACTCGAAGCTCCGATTGCCATACAGGGCGTATGGTCTCCAGCGGGACTCCCCTTCATCCAGCTCAACAATACCACCTTGATAATAACGAAGGTGCGTATACGCCTACCGGGTCCCGCCGGTCCCATTCCACTCTGAAGAGCTGACCCCCCTGGCGCGCGTTTGGAAAGCTTTACGCGGCATTGGTATTGGCATCGTGTCTCATGTCTCTCCTCTGCTTCTCTCTCCCTGGTATGTCCCCAATGCTATATAACGATCTGTAACCGCCCATTTGACGTTACAATGCAGAATTCCTTCCTGGAAAACGTGCACTCGCAATCGGACTATGTGTATACCACACAACAGCATCTACGATTCTCTTCCAAGCTCCAAGGTTCATCCCGCACACGTTCGGACCTATGTTCGAGACGTACGCCTTCTACTTCTGTTCAACCCATCGCGTGCTTATTGTGTTATTGATGTACAGGTACAAGGTGACGCCGGAGATCGTGTGGGGCGTGTTACATGGATTAGTTGGGCTGGGTATGGTCGTATGGTGGCAGGTCACGCTGCCGTTGACTGCAGCGGCGCGGGCAGCGGAGAGCAAGTGATATACAATTTGAATGTGTCTTGTGCGTCCGATTTTGCAACGATAGCGAAGTGCACAGAACTAAGCATTTGAAGTTATTGAGGAACGGAGATGCATGCACGCGGTCGACACTTATTGTACTTAATCATCCGTGACGGCGCTTGACTTTTGCAATCACGAGTGTTCAGCAGACTGGGTTTGTATTAGACCGGTGACCGTTCCCTCTACGGAGACAGGGCTAGCTTTTCTGATCAGTTTTCTTCGGTTATTGATAAAAAAAGAAAAAATTCGTGTTTGATTATGCATCACATGAGCATGATGTGTCTGGGAAACTGAAGTTATCTGGCATGTCCTAGCATGTCCTAGATGGTTGAGATAGCTTACATCTCCTGCTTTCAACTCTTTGCAGACATTATCAGTGTTTTCAAGTGAAGGCTGATCTTTAGGTAAGTCATTTTAGCTGTTTTCATACCTCTATTGCAGGCTATAGATCTGATCCTCAACTAGTAGTGGTAGTATTTTGGCACAATGCATTTTGTAGCATACTAGAGATGTAAACATGGACTTTCCAGGTGGGGTAACATGATCACCCTTGTTGTAAGTCCTGCCAGAAAGCATTTTCATATACTGATATCTGTCTGAAATTTCTGAGCTCCTACAACAACTAAGGTTTCAATTTTTGACAGTAGTGAAGTAACAAGAAAGTAAAATAATCAATAACAAGCATCATTGTATACTGCCCATAGCTCAAGTGTAAGGAGTGCAAGGTAGCGTTGGAAGACTGTCTCTTTTCTTACATAATTTCTGAATATTTTTGTGGGACTTGGAAGCTCTTTCAAGACATACTTATCCAATATCCACTAAAACCTTGGTAGCCTTTCTCCATGACTTGAGGGAGTCTGAGCAGTGAGTTTGTTGGCAGGAAAATTTTCCATGTCCTCCTGACTAGCTTTACTTCTATCGCTTTCCTGCCAAAATAGGTGTTGTCTGTTGCTAGACAGTCCAGTTTTATTCTCCTGGCTCACTGCTTTCACTTTGTTTATTATCTTGTCCTTTCTAAATACCTGCTTGGGGTCAGCCTCCCTTGTAATTCTCTATTCACAGTGCATTTCCCAGATGGTGTACATCACTTCTGAGATCACTATTTTTGAGAATCTGCTTCCCCCAGTTTTGTCTTTGCCAGATTCTGGGGTATGCACGATTATAGTGCATCCTAGTTGCTCTCCAATGGATGTTTTCTCAAACCTTATTCCACATTTCTCATGGAACAATCATGCTGTTTGCCAGACTATGCTCTGGCCCAAGACTGTACATTCCATGAGGGTGTGTTTGAGTGGACTCCATCACCTCACACCCTGGACAGAGCGCTCTTCTCTTGAAATTGGGGATGTTCTCCCAGTACCTTCCCATCTTGTATCCATTATGCATCACTTTCCAGAGGAAGGCTCTCACTTTCCTGGATAAAGCCTTGTCTCTTAGTGACCACCATATTCTGTCATCTGTTGGGAGTTCTTCTTTGTGTTTATGGGTGGTGATAGTGTCCAATCTACTCCAGGTGTGGAAAGGGGCAAAGGAACCAAAGAACACAACACCAAAGGGGAGAAGGAAAAAAGAGGAAGGACAACCAACAAATAATATGTTAGCAAGGGGGGCAAGCAGCAGAGTTCCCAGTCACTAAGTGAGGGCAAATGGAAGTAGCAGAAGCTAACACCACAGGAGAAGTCAAGAGACTGGAAAGTGGGCAAGTTGGTAGGTAACACCTTTTGGTAAGGTGAGATCTGGACTGGGGAGAGGAAGGGGATCAAGATGAGTATGCACACATTGGTAATGCTACCAATGGTCAGTAACAGTAAAGGATGCAGTAGAAAGCAGTAGGCTAGACAGGTTAATATAAGTCAACTGATTTGGTGATGGTGGTAACTGACATTAAAAAAATGGAGACTAATGCTCCCATTGAGTTGGAGCTAACACTCCTGTAAGTCACTGAGAAGAGATAAATGCTGAGGCTGCTGAGATGCTGAAGTTGATAATACACTAAAGTTGATAAATGCTATAAGACAGAATGCTAATGCTGAGGCCTAAGCACATGATATGAGATACCAATGCAGAGGCTTTGAGATCTTAATGCTAACACTAGCAGCAAGATGGAGAGGGCAAAATTTGATGATTTATTGGGTCTAAATGACAGGTTTTTATACTAGCACTGTGTCTAAGATTGGGAGATAGAGTGTTTTAGATTTCAGTACTAGCAGCAGTAGGTAGCTTTGTCCTGCAGATGTGGCACTAGTGTCATGAATGGAAAACAAAAGAAATATACAGAAAAACACAGAAAATGTCAGACTGAAATGGAAAGTCAGTTGTTTTATTGATTGTAATGTTGCTGGCAGATAGAAAGTAACTGAAGATATTGGAATGCTTGGCATCTGTCAGAGAGGGCCTATACCAGAGAGGGTTTGGTTGTAGTTTCACAAGCCAGCATGGTTCACTGGTCTATATGTACCATCCCTTGGTTGTCTGGTGTGGTCCATGGCCAGGCAGGTTCAATTCCCACACCCAGCTCTATCAACCTTTCTTTCCTGCAATTTTTGTGGTGCCAGCATAAGTCCTAGGAGGTCATGTGAATGTCATATGCAAGGTCATGTGATCAGTCACCAATCTAATCTTGTTATCATTCTGACTTTCTTATCAGGTTGGAACATTCAATAGTACTGGAACTTGCTACATTGGCTACTATAGTATCTGGCTTACCAACAAGCCACAAGAGATGCTGATGCTAGTACAGCACATGTTAATTGATCCTCCTTGAATGATGGGATGGGTAAACAGTAACTTATATCAATTGACAAACGAAGTTGCAGGTGTACTTCCTATCTCCATTGATGTGCAGTTACAATCAGCAATGGGAAGATATGTACCAAATCTCCACTCAAAGCAACCTCATCACTTCTTGGCATCAATGCAAGGCACTCAAAAGCCTGTGTTGCTGGTACACAATCATGCAGAATGGGCTCTCTTCCATGACTTAATGGCAGGAGACAGTGGGTTTGATGATCCTGTGTCAGGTCCCAACTGGAGGTTAGCCGTTCAGCTCTGGAATAATGCTGCAGAGACCAGAGGACATGTCATAAAAGATATCTGAAGGAGTCAAATAATTGTTTCAATGTCTAATCAAACACTCTCCTATAGTTGATCAAGCAACTTGAAGTTTATTACAATGGTGACTGGAAAAAAAACACAAACATCAAACAAACCAAGGCGATGACAGCAGATGCTTGTCATCCTCTCAAAATCATCCTCCATGACCCTCAACAATCTTCACAAGCACCTCGTGTACCTGAAACTACACGAACACTTCACAGTGTTACACAAGGGTTCCGAAGAATAGAGGCCATGGGCTCACCTGCACCATCATTCAATTCTCATGATCCAGGTTCACTTCCCTCATCTGTCCAGCCAGAATCTCATCCCTCCTCCACATCTGCTCCTCTTGAGGATCCCTCAGTCTCTATGGTTGCAGGTTCACCGACAGAACACCATACAAAACTGGCTACTGAACTTGCCTGCAAACATGCTCAAGAAAGCATCCCCAAAAAGCCATTGAAGAAGCCGAGAAAATGATGTACCTGTTGAAAGTGTGCAGTTGAGAAGTGTCCTGGAAGTAATATGGTGAGGCTTTGTAGCAACAAGTGCAGGGATTGCCTGTCAAGGACAAAACTATGACCACCCAACAAAACCATGTCATCTCACATGGAACTAATGTCAGCATGGCATCAACATCTTATCTCTTACCTATTGTAGTTTATCTAGGACACTCATGATAAGGCAGGACTCTGGGATCTGCTTGTAAGTTCAGTGAGTGGAAGAGAATATATACATCTTGGTTTCTTTTGTGGCGAGAGATTGAGAGCGCCTCCAGTTGGCTTTTCAAGCCGAAGTGTCAAAGGAAAACAAGAGGGTGCAGCATGATCTCAGTACACCAGGAGAAGCTCTTGGAATGGCCAAGTCTTCCCCAAGTGTGAGAACAGGGTGTGAGAACAGGGTGGGAGGGTGGGTTGATGAAAAACTTTGACAGAGAAAGTATAAAGTCTCAGTTACTGGCATAATAATATAGTGATTATACAAAAAAGGGAACTCAAGCTGATCCAAATCCCATCCTGCCTTATTTTTCACTGGGACTAGCTGGCAGCTGCATGTAGTCCCAGTTGTCAATAAGGCAGGACTCTGGGATCTGCTTGTAAGTTCAGTGAGTGGAAGAGAATATATACATCTTGGTTTCTTTTTGTGGCAAGAGATCAAGAGCACCTCCAGTTGGCTTTTCAAGCCAAAGTGTCAAAGGAAAACAAGAGGGCACAGCGTGATCTTGGTACACCAGGAGAAGCTCTTGAAATGGCCAAGTCTTCCTTAGGGATCATGGCTCATCCGGCACAGCCATACCCCAAGAGCTATGATCAATCAGGTCCAAAGATTTTTGATTGCAGGTCACTCTTTTATATTCTTGATATTGTTGATGAGCCCCAAAAACCGCTACCGACAAAACTAGTAAAAAGTCCTCCAACAAAAAGCTGGATCTCAACAGCCGAAGACATGATGGGCCTGTCATGTGACCAATCACCTGACCTGCACATGACATTCATGTGACCTCCTCTGGAACTTACTGTGACATACCAAAAAGTCAAGATTACAAAGGTTAATGCCAGGCACAGGAATTGAACCCGCCTGGCTGTGGACATCACTCGAGCAACCAGATGATGTAGCAACCAGTGAACCACGCTGGCTTGTGAAAACACAACTGGGACCTCTGGTATAGGCCTGTGTCTGACCAACGCCAAGCATTCCAATATCTTTGGTTACTCCTTATTCGCTTCCAACATTCCAAAATATCAATAAAATAACCGACTTTCCCTTTCAGTCTGACATTTTCTGTGTTTTTCTGTTTATTTCTTTTGTTTACCATTCATAACC
>JAGGAW010025822.1:14074-31653 GCA_017657375.1 Termitomyces sp. T27 | reverse complement strand
GTTACGCAGAACAATCACTCGAGGATCATGCCACCATGCATAAGCCAAATTCGAGGATACCGGGTACCAAACGAAATAAGTTGACGACTACAGTCAAACCCCTCATAACCCATGGCTCCCATAGCCCATAACCCCTCAAAACCCATGGGTTTGGGGCATCCACCGACTCTCGGAAGCGACCTACAATGACCCTCTTGTAACCCATACCCTCTGATAACCCATACTTTTTGGCTTCTCCGCAGGGGCCATGGGTTATAAGGGGTTTGACTGTATGTAGATGACTCTCGAACAACAACTATGCATTCCTTCTTGGGAACATTCATTCCCCGCCACCAGCCACCGCGTCACTGAAGGTCACCGGTCATCTCAGGGACTGTAACTGACTGTAATTAACATGGACGATTATTGTAGACGCCGGTGACGGTAACAGGTCTAGTCACCGACGGCGAACCCGACCGTCGACGCCATTGCCCACCAACAATTCCAAGGGTCTGGGTCGGGTGATATCAACGGGGCTGGAGTTTATAGAAGACGTATAATTGTACAACGCATATACTAGAGGCAAAGAAAGATTCTGAATCATTGAAGAGCAGAGGCCGACTCGGCCGAGCTCGAAGCTGGGGCAGATAATGTTGGGGTGCAGCGTCGGGTCGGAGCATGCAGTATGCCATAGTGCTCCGCTGCAGTGCTTCGTGGTTCATCAGCGGACTCCGTGTACAACGGATACTTAACGAAAGCCAGTAGGATTCATCGAGAAGCAAGTGCGATCATTCAACACGGCGTTACGTCTTTTCGGAGCAGTTGATGGAGGTCGACCTGGTCAAGGTCACACGAGTGACGTTAACGTCTCTCGCAATGAAGGAGAGGACCCGAGACTTACTTATGGGTAAGCTATAGTTCCGAAGATTATTCTTGTCGCTCGGTGCAGCCGACTTCCGTTGAAGGAGGAATGGTGAGTAGACCACTACTTAGCTTAACCGAAAGATCAAAGCGGAGAGACAAAGTCTAAAATGAATGTTTCCTTGACAACATGGGATAGTGATCAACCAGATAATTTCCAAGTGCGCCACTTCGCTTCAATTTTGTGTGCGGCGTCGAGCCCAAATTGGCAACAGTTTTGCTTACAACTTTTTCGGCTGCTAAGTCGAGATGAACGTCGGAATATTCCGTTTCGTAGATTTATCGGATCGAAATTGCAGAGCACTGGCAGTGTGTGTTTCGAAGTTCCCGATTACATACATACATTTACATTGTGATTGTCGTGGGGCCTCCTCTCAGGTACATGGCATAATAGCGCTAGCGTGGCATCTCGTGGGATACGCGTGGAGCGGACCGATGGTAAAACTAAGTAAGATGTAAGCTTGGAGGACTCTCACAGGGGCGTGGTCTAAGATGGGGAAGGAAAACTGACCCGCTCATTCTCCGCGTCTACGGGGGTGAGGTATTCCGTTTGTAGTGTATATAGTCTCCGCAGTACTGTGTAACATGGCACTATGTGCCGAGCACGACATCAAAGAAAATTTTTTTAAAAAAGCTTAGAGGTAAATGCATCCGGGATCGGTTGGTCGAAGCGGGGGCTGTTTCTGTGCACAGCATGCGGAATCTGCTTCCATGTCTACCGCCGGCAGTAAGTTTTTGCCATTGTCGCCGTGACACAGAAGTTAAAATCGTACATTGCAAATTGTTGAAATCATTGTTCTAATGTCAAGGAAGTGACAGCGCACCTGAAATGTATAAGTATTGATTCTCAATTTTGCTTGGAGCAAGTTGCATAAGGTTGCATATGACAGTATTTTTGGGCATATAGTGGTTCGGGGTAATCAATAATCCGTGGGCCTTTAGCGCTTTAGCACCCGTGTTCAAACTCGAGCGCTGGCCTCAAGGCGGGCTGTTATTTCTTGTTGTCCGAGTAGGCCTGAACATCTACGAAACCAGTAGAAAATAGTATATATAGGAGGTTCCGGGAAGAATCGGAGGAGCCAACATACACGCCCATGCGCGAATTCAAGCGATCCTTGACGATCAAGTTGAAGTTGGGAATTATCATTATTTTATGTAGTACGGACGTGCAAGAATTGAATTAGTTTTGCTAAGTGTCATCGTGAGAACTCTTTACTTTGATTTATCCTCCAAGTTCGCGTTCATTGCCGCTGGTTGCAATTGCAATGATATTCCTGCATCTCTATCCCTGAGCTTGAGCAAGTCATGAGCTTCATGAATATCAATGTATTTCTGAGCCCACTGCTAGCGCCTCTGTGTGCTGATTTCTAGTAGGACCCCGCTGGCGTCAAAGCACTTCTTGACCAACTGCGTGTATCCCAGGCATGGAAAGATGTAATAGGCTCACAGGCGCAAAAGGACCAGTCAACTGCGTCAGGGACCGAAGAACAGCCAGCCCCAGTTGCTTCTACTACTAGTTCCAGTGCAGTTGCACCCTCGGGTTCCGTCGCAGCCCTACTTTCTCAATTGCAATCCTCATCATCATCATGGGACCCTCCACACGCAACTTCTTCTATCGACACCGTTGTCGGCCCTACGCCGCAGCCCACGTTGCCACCTCCAGTTCCATCGGTTCGGCAGGACCCAAAATCCCTCACATTCCAGCAAGCCTTACCTTATATCGCACAACTTGCCGACAATCCTAACTTCGTAGCGGCCATAACCCAGGTGAGTTTTGTTCGTCGCATAGCACTGCCTCTGGGAATGGCACCAATTTCACCGTATATCAGTTGAAGAAAGAGCAACAGGATCTTGAACGACAACTGTGGGAAGACCGACGCGATATTATGAGGAAGTTCGAAGATAAGGTCAAGGTCGCTATAACAAAGTACGTTTTCATTAGTATCAATTCGGATGACCACTTGACACAAAGGTAGAGCAACTATGATAGGAGATCCTGGTTTATCTAAACATGAAGCTGACGTTGGCATCTCGCGCCTCCCCGGTCTGATAGTATATACTTACATGTGATGTAGATGCTTCAAGACGGTCTGAAGAAAGCGCTTGAAAAGTTTGACCGTGAACGTGTCCTTACCGCTTGGGACGGGCTTGTTTCGAAACAACAAGCCATTCTATCTCAGCAGAAGGTACCAACTATGTTTCCGACTTCACAATCAGCGGACCGTGAGGTATTTAATTGAATTTTCTTTTTCGGTAGATGTACTGAGCATTATTATAGCGGCAACAACGGGTCATGGATGTTTTAGAAGGCATTTTGCGAACTTGATGGAATGCGAAAAGCACTTTCAATTACGCCAGCAAGCAGAATCAACCTGACTCAAACTCCTTAAAGCATCGCAAGGCCCGTGAAGCCCCAAGATAAATCAATTAGTTCAGGGTCGCGGCGCATCAGTTGATCCTCGTGGTCACCATGGATTTTTTTCAGCTCGCCAACATAGGCTGGCAACATTCGTAGATTGCTGTCTCATGCGTTCCCGTTGGGTTTTCTCAATGTTCATGCACATGCATCATGACGCACGTAAATCACTATCTCTTCAGTGAAGAATGGAAAAGTGCATTATAGGCCTAGGGACATCCGCCCCTGAGATAAACTTCGCCGCTTCGACGAACCTGATCGGGCCTGATGCATTGATGATGCGAAGCTTGCTGACGTAATCGCATCGAGATTTCTTTTCACTGTCTTGCCAGACAGCCTAATGTTTTACCCCTTACCTCCACCTTTTCGTGTGCGCCAGTTTTTTAAACCAACTTTGCTCACGGGATGCCTTATGTTGATTTATACTGTGTGGACGATTATGCGTCCATTTTTTATACCACAAACACTCCTCACGGCAATGTTGGCGGCTTTCACTTGGATAAGCCAAGCGTCATAATTTTGCATCCTTCATTTCTCGACTCGACATGGCTTTCGCTACAATTCGGAGACCCGCGATTGACTTCGAGATACAACATGGTGGCTTTCGATATGCGAACGTGCGGGAAATCATCCTCGAGACCAACTGGACGGCATGATAGTTGGGTGGACGCGGCAGATTTAGCGTTATGCCACCAGGTGCGCAGAGCTCGAATGTGTGCGTTTGATTGAGATAGAGATATCCAACGTGATCATAGATACTTCATCTACCTCCTTGTCATATCCTGGCCTTGGACGGTATCTCGGTCAATTGCGCTCTGCGATTTGCAGTCTTGTGCGTTGTTTCTTGTGTTGTCGCAGCCTGAAAGTGGTCTTACATCTTTGCAGATTTCCTGAACTGTGCTTAAGCCTTACGCTTTGTAATGTCCCAGCACCCATCGAGTGCGTATGTACATCTAATTCAATGATAAAAGTTACCTAACATGTGTAGACTTGACTGGGTGCGTACTGCCTACCATGAGCTATTGCATAGTTGGCGGTATGCAGAGGATCTCGAAGCGTTTGAGCATGTTGCGAAAGAGGCTGTTGAATTTCTAGTTGGCAAAGTAAATCATCAATACTCGACCCGTTGGTTATGCTGATATATTGTTTCAGAACTGTGACACAGGTCTGCAAGATGATGTTCGTGTGCAATGTCATTACCTTTCTGCAGCTGATCTTTCGTGTCTAGCTCATTGCTTTCTGGGAAACAACTATCCCTCCAACACGGATGTTGCGGATTGCTGAGACGCAGGCAGTCCTGATCAATGTATGTGTTATCGATCTGCTCCACTTAATGTTTTCTCATCTTAAACAATAGCGAATACCACTACGTAATGACGTCCTATCAAGTATAAAACAGCCTGTCCTCCTTGTACACGTCGGTGCTAGTTTTCATGCTGCACTATACATCTCGCAGTCCTAAATTATCTTTTTCAGGGTGAATTCAGCGAAACATGTCCAAGAAAGTACGCAGAAAAGTTGGCATCACAGCTAGTGAATGCTGAAGGCGGGGCCTTTACATACACAATCAAAGGTCATCTTCATTTCATCATGGGATGTTGATCCACACCATGTTAATTACATTCGTAGGTGGTACGGGTAGCTTGAGCATCATCCCACAGAACGCATCACTACTCCATAAAGTATTTGTCAATTTTATCGGGCGACTGCCACGCGTGGGCTCGAGGCTGACGCCTCCAGTTTCCGACCGGAAGGAACGAATGAAGATTGCACTAGGCACTTTGGCGGAGCTAATGGGAGATCCCAGCATTGCCACTCGAGATCCATTGTCATCACTATCATTCTGCTGCCTCCCACAGGCGATCATTCACAAACAGTCAGAAGGCCTCAAAGAATATCGTAAAGGAATTTTCGCCGCGTTCTCACCTTTAGGTCCCGATGGCCGCCCGACACGAAGGTACGTCAGTTTCTCGTGATATCGCGACCAGAGGTTGATCCGGCCATTAGGTATTCTGATAGAAGATCGGAGCATTGGTTCACCAGCGAAGAAAATGGCTTATCTATCGCGGGTACGTCACTTCTATCGTCATTGGAGAAACCAACCACATCTATCTGACAGGGAACAGTTTCCTGTTGGTGGAACGCGGCAAAGAAGGCAAGAAGAAGCCGCTTTCAACACAAGAACGACCAGCTGACTCGAAGTTGCGGCGACCTGGTCACAATCACAATGTCGTGGACAAGAAGCTCATCAAGGGATCGATGGCTCGAGTTGTCACAACAGCGACACCGTCGGCTCAAGTGCAACAATTCGTAGCATAAACGGAACTTTTTATATATCTGTCCTATAATGCTGTGTTTCCATCTATTGCTTATTTTTGTAGGATTGCATTGCGGCAAATGCTCAAGCATTCGGAT
This sequence comes from Termitomyces sp. T27, assembly GCA_017657375.1. Classification (NCBI taxonomy): domain Eukaryota; kingdom Fungi; phylum Basidiomycota; class Agaricomycetes; order Agaricales; family Lyophyllaceae; genus Termitomyces; species Termitomyces sp. T27. The sequence continues at coordinate 25,922 of JAGGAW010025822.1, read as the reverse complement.
ATTATACCTGACATTCACATATCACTGGAATACTTATTGTACTCTGCTTATATTTCGATACGAACGTGAACCCTATTTGCATCGATAACGTCAAAGACATTCGCACTATTTACTCCCTGTCTCAATTCAGTGTACCAGCTGACAACATTGACCGACTTTTACTAGTCCATTCTCGTATGGAGTGTTCATATGTAGAATAGTCTGCGAGTGCTGTGTGGTCCATCTATCCATAAGTACTAATGACTATACAAAAGAACTTCAAAAGCGGATACAAATAATTCATATAGTAAACGACCCTAGCATAAAATGGAACTGAAAAGGAAAGACTCGAGATGCTCTCTGATGCTCTGTGATGTAGCAGTATACTACATAGGGTACTTATACCAAGTCTATATGCTGCCCTCTGCCATCTTAGCCTTGTAGTACCTGACCATTTCTTCAAGCCCCATGCGAACGGTCCATCTAGGCTGCCATCCAAGAGACTCCTTGGCACGTGTGGTATCGGGTCGCCTCTTCTGTGGGTCGTCAGTCGGCATTTCTTTGTACACAATGTTAACACGACGCGTGCGGACGTCTCCGTCCTGATCCTGAACCTTCTCCACAATTTCCCGTACGAGTTCCGCGAATTCCCCGATGGTGAACTCATCGCTGTTACCGATGTTCACAGGGCGTGTTTCGTCCGAGTTCATAAGCGCGATTAGGCCGTCGATTAGATCGTGTACGTATTGGAAGGAACGCGTCTGCTTGCCGTCACCGTAAACTGTCATGTCTTCGCCCTTGAGTGCCTGAACGATGAAATTGGAAACGACACGTCCGTCATAGGGATTCACTTAGAAAGGGGAAAGAGGGGGTGAGGTAACATACAATACTCGTAACAGGATAGAAACTTACTACGAGGGCCGTAAGTGTTGAAGATACGGGCGACACGTACGTCAACGCCATCCTGTCTTTGGAACCCGTATGTCAATGTTTCGGCAACACGTTTTCCTTCATCGTAACACGCCCTCGGTCCAATAGGGTTGACATGCCCCCAGCTTAACATACCATCAAAACATGTCAGTGAATCGATGATATTAGTGAACGCACTAATCTTCGGTTTGTGGATGAACTTCAGGATCACCATAAACCTCTGCAATGACCCATCTGTCGGTCTTGTCCAAATGGAGAATAGGAGATCATTGCTCACCGGAGGTACTGCTGATCAAGAAGCGCGCCTTTGTGCGTTTCGCGAGACCGAGCATGTTCAAAGTTCCCATGAAAGATGTCTTGATGGTCTTGACAGCGTTGAACTGGTAGTGTGGTGGCGAGGCAGGGCAAGCAAGGTGGTAAATTTCTAGAAACTACATATTGAGGAAGATTATTGGGGATTGATTAAGGCACGCACGATCGCATTCGATCATGAAAGGCTCGACGACATCATGGCGAACCATCTCAAAGTTAGGATGTCCAATCCAGTGGCTAACAGTTGTTTTCGAGCCGGTGAAGAAGTTGTCAAGTACGGTCACCTCATGTCCGAGGAGCATCAAACGGTCGACGAGATGGGATCCGACAAACCCGGCACCACCAGTAACCAATATACGTTTGCGTTGGCTAGGTGGCAGGAGTTTGACGGGCGGAAATCGCGACAATGTCGTATAGGAGATAGACTGGGTGTCGGGGTGAAAGATGGACTTGGACTGGTACGCAGCATGCCTCTGGAGGAACTTGGCATGTTGGGACTCAGCAGCACCTGAATCGAGGTCGTTAACGTCGTCGAGGTTGTTAGTAGTAAGAACGTAGTGTGAGCGAAGGTAGAGAGAACGGAGGACGTCGAGAGGGACCTCGCTATCGAAACCAAATCGATTGAAGCCGACGGTGGTAATTTCCTGACCGTTCTTGTCGAGAGTGGTAATCTGGTTGAGAGAAGCGTGAGCGGGAGGATGAAAAGAAAGGGAGGACGCGCTGGAAGCGGAACTGACGGGCGAATGGGACATGATGGTGGTCAGAGAGAAGGGATAAAAACGAAACGACGTAAGCTTATAACTCTAACTCGACGCAATTAGTTCCCGAGTTGCGAAATTTATAGAGTATTACTGACTTCCGGTTCCCGATCTACTTCCGGATTTTTTCTTCGATCAACGTTGACTCAACCCTTAACCATGCCTCGAGCAACAAAGTCCTCCAAGGCCAGACACGACCCTCTTCTCGCCCAGCTCCGCGAGGACGAGACCCATGCAAAGTATGGTCGCATTTCGCAGCCAGGAAAGCGCCAAAAGTCGAGAAAAGGCCCAGGCGATGATGAGAACTCGGAGGTGAGATGATCGAACCTTCATGTCGTGTCAGTCTCGCAATTAATCGTGTCCAACAGGTAATTCTGGACCCGAAAACGTCCCAACGGATATTTGAATTAGCCCGCGCACAACAAGATGAACTGGAGATGCCCGAGGATGAGCCTGTCGTCGCGTCGAGCTCGAGATTACAAACTCATGCGATGCGGGGTGACGATGACGAGGATGACGACGAAGACGATGAAAATTTGTCTGAGATGGATGAAGATATCGAGGAGACACTTGTGAGTGCCCTTCAATGGCATGCTTGTATCGGGGCTCATGCTGGTTCAGGAAATAGATGCGGGTGATTTGGACACCCTGGATGCCCTTCTTCCTTCAAATTCTGGAGAAAGACGAACACTCGCGGATATAATCTTCTCAAAAATTCAGGAAGGGGAAACGGGTGGCGCAGCTGTGATACAAAAAGTACAACAAGGTGAATCTTACCACCCTATGTCTTTGGACATCTTTGCTGATTTCGTTTTAGACCGCGAAAAGCCTGATCCAGCACTTGGCCTCGATCCAAAAGTAGTAGAAGCCTACACAAAGTCAGTGCGATCTGCATGCCATAACTTAATATTGACAAGTCATAGATTGGGCATGTTCCTCCATAAGTACAAGTCTGGCCCTCTCCCAAAAATCTTCAAAGTTATACCCACTCTCCCCGCTTGGGCGCGTATGCTCGCTCTAACAAGCCCCGAAAACTGGTCTCCCCATGCCTGTCGTGCAGCCACTAGGATCTTTATCTCGACCATGAAGCCCCAGCAAGCACAGTTATTCTTGAGCGTTGTTCTTCTCGATGCCATTCGTGAAGATATACGTGATAACAAGAAGCTCAATGTCCAATACTATGAATGTTTGAAACGCGCTCTATACAAGCCAGGCGCGTTCTTCAAGGGCATAATATTCCCCATGCTTGATGTGAGCGCTTTCTTATCCAACTTGTGAGCTATGAGAGCCTTATGTATCGTTTATAGCAATCATGCACTCTTAAGGAAGCTGCCATTGTTGCTTCGATTCTCACTAGAACTAAGATTCCTGTCCTTCATGCCTCCGCCGCTCTTCTGCGTATCGCTGAGATGGACTATTCCGGTATGAAAAATCGCTATCACCACTTTTCTGATTATCTCAACCTTTTGAACAGGTCCCAACTCCCTATTCATCCGAGTTCTGATCGATAAAAAGTTTGAGCTGCCGTATAAAGTCGTCGACGCCCTCGTCTTTCACTTCATCCGCCTCTCGAACAGCTACAAAGCCAAAACACGTGGTGATGCTGACAAGCTACCTGTGCTGTGGCACCAAAGCCTTCTCGTATTTGCCCAAAGGTCAGTTCCTATCACGCCTGGTCGCGTGCTCTCTTCTAACTGTTGTTGTCAGATACGCGTCGGATTTGACACCAGACCAGAAAGACGCATTGTTGGACGTTATACGCGCTACCCCTCACCCGCAGATAGGCCCCGAGATTAGAAGAGAGCTTGTTAACTCGGTCGTGAGGGGCGCACCGCGTGACGCTGTAGATCAGGATGTAGAGATGTCGTGATTTATACCAATTTATCTTGCATTTGGACGAATTCTTTCCGTTACACTCTGCGGGACATTTTGCTACGTCTGCGAGATTCTGGGTTGATCTTTTTCTGTGGTAAGTCCTTATCGAACGAAGCGGATTTGTCAGTCATGAGAAGGAAGAATAGGTACCGGTGAGTCAAGTACGTTCGCATCTAATGGGCCTACTCAGATCGATTATCCAGCCTAGATGAATACATCTTCGTTTAGACAGTTAGAAAGGGGTCAAGGCATGCGTCCGGTCGAGTCTCGACCTTTCATTCAGGTCTTCATGTTCATCAGAAAGTTGTATCTGGCGAGAGCAGCATGGACAGCAAAAGCACCTGATTTCTCCTGACGCCACTTCATGTGTAGATCAAGATACAACTATAGCATCTAACGGAGCTCGAGGTGGGTCTTTCCCCCCTGCATGTATAAATCCTAAAATGCGGGTTAGTAAAGCAGTGACGGTGGCCGGGGGTACGAGAGAAGTAGATGCAATGGCGTCGGAGGCGTTCATCGCGCTCTTGTGAGTCATTATAGTACTTACGTTTGGGCAAAAGGCTCGTCGACTTCGGGTTCGGTTGTTTATTGGACACGGAGCACGGGAAGGATGGAATACACAAGCTGTTCATCGGAATAAGCGGTGAAATTTCTTTCTGTGCTGAGAAATGTATACATTTAACTAGTTAATCTTGGAGGCCCCAGTCATTTCCGAACATTATATTGCTCTTCCCGTTGGCCTCATCTGCTAGCATGGCTGCACTTTCAGCCCCAGCCGCGGGTAGGCGAAGTCTCTTGTTCCCTTCTGGTGTGGGATATGGGAGATGAGTGGGTAGAATGCCAGCCTGACGAAGGGCCGTTGCTTGGTCCCACCAGATGTGCTCTGAGTGGTGTTTCTACGCGTAAGAAACAGTAAATTAGAAAATCAGACTAGTGACTTACCGTTGTATAATCGGTCTCCGCGAATGTTCACTACAGCCATCATAGGTATGGTTAGTTTCTTCCCACTGGGAGGAACACCTGGAAGTAACCAATCCACGGTCCTGTCATGTGTGAAGCTATAGATAAATTCGTCTAGGGAGGACAACCTGAGAAAATCTGCATCATGTTGTGGTTCTCACGCACCAACGACCCGGTCCGGGCCAACTGTTCGTGAGATTGGTTGCATTGCGGCGTCTGGTGGATTACTGCGAACACGAGCCGTTAGTACAATATTAATGGAGTAGAAAATCATAGTTGACTGACGAGAAGATGAAGTGATCGCGATAAAACGCGGTGAGATTCTCGCGACCGACGCCACCCGTCATCTTCGGCAATGTGAGACCTGTTTCACCAACTCAAGGCCGGCTGAGAACTTACCGTCGGAACATGATTGACATATGGCTCAGCCTGACAGCCAGATTTTCAGATGTTTCTCTAAGGCATTAAAGGACAGACAGACCACCATAGTCCCCATTGTCTTTCCAACACTTCTGTCCTCGAACTCAAAGTAAGTATGCTCTTCCCAGATAGCTTCAAGGTCAAATATTGGTCCGCCGAGCCACTTTCTCAAGAAGAGAAGAGATCGACTGTGAGCAAGGGCTGCGCTCCCTGGATCATATCCGGAGACCTGTGGAAGAACAAAGTGTGGCGAGAAACTTGTATAAGTGTGGAAGGTGACATTGGAGGAAGATGTTTCAGGTTTCTCGCTTGCATGGAGGTGTATCAGAGTTGGAATAGATAGGAAATCGGCGAGTGGATTTGTTCCGTATATAACGAGGGCGGCAATTCGGTGTTCTTTGAGCAGAGCTGGAAGGATAGAGTTCACAAGCTTTGGGTCATATACTGAAGTGAAGATCAGACTAAGAAAAGATTGAACAAGTACGATAGTACTTGTGTACCTGCGACAGCAAACTTATCGCGCGTGTCAAGTTCCTTCAAACCCAGGAGTGCATCGACGCTCCTCTTGAGCGAAATCTCGAAAGACCAATTCAAAGAATTTGGAGTTATCGCCGCGACGGCGAATCCCTCTTCTGCCCATTTCTGGACGGGCTCCGGATCAAGAGGTTTCACGCCCTCCTTTCGGATATCGAGGTCCTCGAAGTGAGGCAAGACGAGAACTATACCTGGGCCAGTTCCACGACGTGTCAAAGGGAGTTGCACCTTTTCGGTTTCGCTGATCACGAGCAGAGGTGCCGAAGGTAGAGGTACTGTTTGTTCACTTGGGGCACTGAGGTCATAGGAAGTGGCAAAGGGCATTGTGGGGGAGGTTATATGATTAGTCCTGTTCGATATATGACGATGAGAGATCTCAACTTGGGTTACAAACACAAGATCGTCTGGATATTGGAATTTCCCATCAGTCCCACCTGTCCCATCCGTCCCACCTGTCTCATCCGTCCCACCTGTCCCATCCGTCCCATCCTCGAGTCATGATGGGGCACATCAGGGAGTAGCTCTATTACCAGTTGTACCGGGCTACTCGTGAGTTGCAAATGCCGGTCATCTGGATGTTTGAGGTCGTGTAAACAAGTTGGTCTTTAAATTGCATCGAGAAATATCCTGCAATATCGTCAGAATATGTAAGTAAAACTCGATTCACAAAATTACTTGACATAAACATGTTGTAAAAGTGCATATGACAATCGTTGTTTGAGAGAGATAAAGTTTTAAGCTTTAAGGTTGTCTGTTCTGTTCAGGCATGAAATTCAACTCAGCTCCGTGCGGCTGACACGGCACATGGCATCTGAACTTCTGAGCGATTTCCCTGGGATTTCAGCCTATCTTTTACAAGTGCTGAATATGTATATAGTTGATAGCCTTACAAGCCATGTTGGGGCTCTTCTCGCGCACATGGAACGGTTGGGACAGATGGGACGGGTAGGACCGGTGAGACTGATGGAAAATTCCGAATCTTAGACATACAGCCGCAGCGAGCCGCTCAACTGACTCAGGCGGGCAAGTGGCCGGACCGGCATTCGCCGAAGTCATGGGCAAGTCGGTATGTAACTCGTCAAGTCTGTCTTTTCGTTATCCCATCTCTATGATATCTCGAGAGGATGGAGTAGCCATTGTGATCCCACTTGGATCCACGTCTGCCAGTAGCGGTGCTTCCCTCAAAAGTCAATACGGGCAGAGATTCGAGAACATAGGAATTAGATATTTTTTGCGAAAAATACCTCATAGCTTCGCGATCGGGGTATTCTTCGTGTGTTGTGATAGAGTTTTCAACCAACCTCGAGGAAATCTTGACGGATGTCATCAATGTCCCATGAAGGTGTGTCATGGCACTCTTATATATGGTTTATCCATGCTATTTCAAGTACTACGGACATCATGGCCATACATAAAATCGATCCATAATCTCTGCTCGGTCTACTTTTATGTGCTTTCTCACGCGTGGTTCAACACAAGTATTCAAGGTTAGTTTTTTGCTACTGATCACTGGCATAGCTACATGTTGAAATGCCTCTCGTAGAGACACGACCACCTTTCTCTTTCGTTACATTTCTTGTGCTACCTGATATTCTGTTGGCGCTTGCTTTGGCCTTGGACTTGTCCAAAAGAATACGTACCGCCTTCTTTGTCGCGTTTGCTCTAGTATGTTACCAAGGCCTTCAGTATACGAGTTCTTTACTGCCCTGCATCTTCTCCTTCTGGCTGAGCCCATCGGCCAATATCGTCACTCCTCGGACCATGATGATCCTCGCACACGCCCATTACTCAAAAGAGTGTATTAGTCGGCATGCATCATACATTCACCCCGTGGCAACAGTTGGAATTATCAAGTTTGTTTTCATTCTTTGTCCTTCTGCTTCAGCTTCCTCATCGCCACTGGCACATGGCAGACATCCCATGTCCCCGATCGGCCCACCGTGAAACGAGGCTCCTTTATCATTTCACGTATCACACGTGCAATAGTGTACTTCTTAATCATGGACGCTGCACAGACGTTCATTCACACCAATCCGTTGTTCTCTGGCTCAGCAACATATTTTGAGAAGGCATCAATTACATCTCAAGGGCTTTTGTACCGCTGCCTAAACATCATTGCGTGGATGTCGACGCCACATGCAGGCATCCGGATGCAGTACTATCAGATCAGTGCTATATGTGTGGCGCTGCGTTTCTCGACACCCGCGGACTGGCCTGATCCTTTTGGAAAATGGAGTGCTGCTTATACTGTGCGGAATCTTTGGGGGTGAGCTGATAATTTATAAGACCTTGAACAAGCCTGATTTCGTCTAGTCGAACATGGCATCAGTTGATGAGACGAGTAAGTTTTTTCTGTCTCTGTTATAAACGCCCTCGCTCAGTGTCATGCTCTCTCAGCAATTGGAAAGGCAGTGTTTCAATTCATTGGTTTCGAAAAAGGATCACTGTTCTCATCATATACCCAGTTGCTGGTGGGATTTGTCATTTCTGGGATGATGCATTCATTTGGAGATGCAATGGTAGGACGGAAATAACTCGGTGCATCTTTCCCGTTTTTCGTTGTGCAGGTCTTGGCCATCATAGCAGAGGATACTGTGATTGGCATCGCCCCTCGGTTGGGCATAAGACCGTCGGTAAAAATATCCCAAACTATTGGGTATGTTTGGGTATTTGCTTGGTACATGATTTCCTTCCCCTTGTATATTGACTGAGCTGTGCGAGTTGGCTTGGGTAACTGCGATCTCCTACCTATTTCGCCGATCCGTGCTATGCCGAGTCTTTTCTAGTGTAGGTTGCAGATATATTATGTGTACATACATACTTTGACATCGGAAAAAAGATTCTGGATCAAAAAGATATCCATAGATGGTTGCGAGCCTGCGACGACATATGCAATCAAGCATCTCCTGAAACAATGTGAAGACGTTTGAAGGCGAAACTGGAAAATAGTGAGACCGAAATATTGCTCGAAATTGATGATCTTACTTGAATGATTTGTTCGTCAAGCGATATATCCCGAACCAGAAATCCTTGGGACGCTGACCGTCTACCAAACTGATCTCATAGTTCAGAACTACATGAGCCATAAATGCCTTCAAAAGGTTAGATGCAACGAAACGGCCAGGCTACGATTTCGAGTTGTCAGTCACCCGCTTGCACGAATACCAATCGACTAAACATACACTATCAAAGAAGTCAGTCGGCAGCTTATACCAGACTCAAAAGTGACGAGCTCACCAAGCATGTTCGCGGTAACCAAAGGCAAGGTAATGGCTACTCGTACGGACCATACCTCCAGAGTCAGCTTTGTTTGCACACGTTCCTTCCATAAATCTTGTTGGATCAAACGTTTCAGGATTTGGGTAGTATGCAGGATCAAAATGAACACTATGTGCAGGAGAGACTAGAGAGCCTGCTGGGATAATATTTCCATCTGAAAGGTACAGCGTTTGCATGGCTTTGCGAGGCAACCCCACTGTGAAAAAGAAGTGAATGGGTGGGTGAGTGCCAGCATACTCATATGCAGATAACTCACTAGAACTAAGGCCCTTAAGTCTCATTGACTCCTTGATGAAGGAGTCCATGTCGGACAATTCCTTCAGCATGTCTCTCGTCCACCCGTGGCGAGTGAACGCCGAATTTGCTTCCCTGCGCAATCTCGCTGTCCACTCGGGATGCAGTGCCAGATTTATCAGGGCTTCTGTGAGAGTCTACAGGACAAGATGAACTCAGAAAACATTCCTGATGAAAAAAATCTGAAGCAAACAATGGAGGTTGTATGGATGGTCGCAGGATTCACCGCGACAATTCTGGCAGCCACGGATTCCGGATTGGCTCTTTCGCCTGTAGCGGCCGCTAAAAGACACCACAAAAGGTCACTCTGAAATGTTTGTCAGTGAGAAGTCACGAAAGAAGTCTTGCTGACTCGTCAACACCTACATTCATCTCTTCTTCTGTCAAGTCACCACTCTGCATCAGCGCACGACGCTTCTCCACCAAGGGCTTGACAAGGGAGATGGCCTTCTTTACATTAAAAGAAAACTTCGAGCAGATCCTTCCTATCAATCTATCAAGGGTAGGATTAGTGTGTCACTGGTATCAATCCTAGACTCGGACCAACTTACGGATGCAGCAACGGTGGAAATGTGTTGATAATCAAACTTATTAGCCCGACACTTGTTACAAATTGGATGCTGAGAACATTATAAATTGGATCACGACCTGTTGGCAAAGACAAATAAACTCGCGGTATTCGTAGGGAATTTGACAATAGTGACGGGACATACACAAGTCAGGCCCGACGAGAATGCGATTGAATGTCTGAGCGACAATATGTGTCATAGAGTGAAGCCCTTTACAATAGAAAATTGTTCCTAGCGCAGGATGAGTCATTCTATTCACACACGCAATACATAAACGTCATACCAGGTGGACAATGTTGACCAATGATACTATCGAAGGCGGGAATAGCTTCATCGAGAAGTTGTATGACTGTGTGATCCAGATTCCGGGTAAACTAACAGATATTGGGATAAGCACACTGAATTTTTTCACATCTTGTCAATGAGAACCTTGTGGCGCAATATCGGTAAATGATATGGATCATCGTGCACGCTCGCACCCATTGTGTAAGGTATTTGAAGCTCCTGTGGATACATGAGATCTCACGACTGGCACATGGGAATACTAAACCCACATGCTTCATGGATTCCAAGAGGGAAAGTGCCTTTTTAGACTCAAAACGGTAAAAATCTTTGACTGCAACAAGAGACTGTTATCAAGAAGTGCTAAGCTTCAGCATAGAAATGAAGTACCAAGTTTTTCGCCCGAGAATATGTATATCCATGATCGCCACTTTGGGATCTTGAAAACTTTCCCTTTGCTCTGAAAACTAGTGAGCAGGTAGAAACCGACTCAAAGTATTTACCAGACACAAACAGCCTTGTAACCTTCCGAGATCATAGTCGAAGAGTCCGCAAAAAAGCGGATACCTCCATAAATCCGACCAGCAGGAAACCAGCGCGGATAACCAAACCCTGGGATGTGTTGCTAGAGGGGAAATGAGCAGATACCAAAGTTTGTGGACACAGGATACCTTGCATAACATGAATGTGAGAACATGGAAAAGGATGGCGCCGTTAACAAGAATAAGCAGAGCAGTGCCTCTGGCTAGAACACTCGTTGACTGGTCTTTAAAGAGCGTCAACCAGTCCTGCAGATTCTTTCCAGAGGCAATGAGGGATAAGCGAAGGAAGCTCAAGATCCAGTATGTCGACATGGTCAGGAAAATGTGAGCGCAGACAAATAGTCGGATTCGTGGTAGCATCGGCGAGCGAGTTTTAGGATCGGCAAACAATCGGACTTTGAATTTGTTCAGTTAGTCAGCTTACAAAAGACGTGGTTGGTGCGCGTGCGCGAGACTCTTTTATGTCTCTAGCTAGGGCTGCACACTCAAAAGGGAGTATCTTACAATACAAGCCCATACTAATTAAGCGACTCAGACGAGTTAAAGACGGTCTAAACGTCTCAACGTCTCGGAGGTTGTATGGAAGCCAGTTCCTTTGTCACATCAAAAGTTTTGAACTCCAGAAGTTGCGCCGAGCTGCCGAAAACTGGCTTTCAACGTCCTATCAAAAGTTGAAAGCGGTTTTTACATAACACCGACTTGTTGAGTCAACTTGAGCTAAACCCAACCTCAATTCCACGTCAATTCCACTACTGTGAACTACCCTACTTATGTATTATACTACATAAGATGTCCCCCTTGATCAATTCTTTTTGGCGTACAACATGTTTACCTGTTTGATTGCATCTGCCGCGCCGAGCTTGCCGATCACAGTTACAGCTTTCAACTTTGGCTCAGTGTGATGAGTGTCTCGAGTTTTTTCTATGAATTGTTTAGGGCATTTCGAGTATCTCACTGAATTCAGTCTATTCAGAACGCAGGAGGTGAGTACATATCGGCAAGCCTGGCATCGCGGATGCTGTCAACCAAACAACCAAAGGGATTTATCGTTACGAAATGTGCTGTAATGTACTAGAAGCCAAAGGCTATATTCTATGTGACGTTCTTCCGCCCT
>JAGGAW010025822.1:0-13796 GCA_017657375.1 Termitomyces sp. T27 | reverse complement strand
AGATGGTGAGGCCAGCGAGGAATTGATTGCTCAGATTGATCTTACTTGAATGATCTGTTCGGGATGCGATATATTCCGAACCAGAAATCTTTGGGACGCTGACCGTCTACCAAACTAATTTCATAGTTCAAAACGACATGAGCCATAAATGCCTTCAAGAGGTTAGATGCGACGAAACGGCCGGGCTATGTATGATTTGTCAGTCACCCGCTTCCATGAATAAGTACCAATCAACATACACTTTCAAGAATGTCAGTTATCAGCTTATACCAGACTCAAAAGTGATGAACTCACCAAGCATGCTCGCGATGTCCAAAGGCAAGGTAATGACTACTGGTACGGACCATACCTCCGGAGTCAGCTTTATTTACACATGTTCCTTCCATAAATCTCGTTGGATCAAATGTTTCAGGATTTGAATAGTATACGGGGTCAAAATGAACACTATGTGCAGGAGAAACTAGTGAACCTGCGGGGATGACCGTTCCATCCGAAAGGTGTAGCGTTTGCATGACTTTTCGAGGGAACCCCACTGGAGAAAAAATGAAATGAATCTGGGTGTCTCATAGTATGCAGATACTCACTAGACCCGAGGCCATTGAGTCTCATTGATTCCTTGATGAAAGAGTCCATGTCTGACAGTTCCTTCAGCATGTTCCTTGTCCACCCGTGTCTTTTGAACGCCGAACTCGCTTCCTTTCGCAATCTCGCTGTCCACTCGGGATGCAATGCTAAATTTATCAGTGCTTGTGTGAGAGTCTACATGATAAGAAGAACTTAGATAACCGGTCGCCGACGAAGAATTTGAAACAAACAATGGAGGACGTATGGATAGTCGCAGGATTCACCACGAGAATCCTGGCAGCTACAGATTCTGGGGCGGCTCGTTCACCTGTAGCGGCTGCTAAAAGACACCACAAAAAGTCGCTCTGAAATGTTTGTCAGTAAGAAGTCACGAAAGAGGTCTAGCCGACTCGTCAACACCTACATTCATCTCTTCTTCTGTCAAGTCACCACTCTGCATCAGCGCACGACGCTTCTCCACCAAGGGCTTGACAAGGGAGATGGCCTTCTTTACGTTGAAAGAAAACATCGAGCAGATCCTTCCTATCAATCTATCAAGGGTAGGGTTAGTGTGTCACTGGTATCGATCCTCGACTCGGACCGACTTACGGATGTAGGAACGGTGGAAATGCATTGATGATCAAACTTGTTAGCCTGACGCTTGTTACAAATTGGATGCTGAGAGCATTGTAAGTTGTATTACGACCTGTTGGCAAAGACAATCAAACTTGGGAATTAAAATCGGAGGGACTCGGAATTTAGAAACAGCAACGGGACATACACAAGTCAGGCCCGACAAGAGTGCGATTGAACGTTTGAGCAACAATATGTGTGATGGAATGAAGTCCTTTGCAATGGAAAATCGTTTCTAGCGCAGGATATGAGTCATTCTATTCACATACGTAGTGAACACATACCAGGTGGGCAATGTTGACCAATGATACTATCGAAGGCGGGAATAATTTCGTCGAGAATTTGTGTGACTATGTGATTCACATTCCGAGTAAACTAAAAGATAGTGGGATAAGCACACTGAATTTCTTCACATCTTGTTAATGAGAACCTTGTGGCGCAATATCGGTAAATGATATGGATCATCGTGCACGCTCGCACCCATTGTGTAGGGTATTTGAAGCTCCTGTGGATACGTGAGATCTCACGACTGGCACATGGGAGTACCAAACTTACATGTTTGATGGATTCCAAGAGCGAAAGTGCCTTCTTAGACTCAAAACGGTAAAAATCTTCAACTGTAACAAAACATCGTTATCAAGAAGTGCTAGAGTTTAACATAGAAATGGTGTACCAAGTTTTTCGCCGGAGAATATGTATATCCATGATCGCCACTTGGGAATCTTGAAAACTTTCCCTTTGCTCTGAACTCTAGTAAGCAGATAGACACCGACCCAAAGTAGTTATGAGACACAAACAGCCTTGTAACCTTCCGAGATCATAGTCGAAGAATCCGCAAAAAAGCGGATACCTCCATAAATCCTACCAGCAGGGAGCCAGTGCGGATAACCAAACCCTGGGATGTGTTGCTAGACGAAAAATTAAGCCGCAGACACCAAAGTGTGTGGACACGAGATACCTTGCATAACATGAATGTGAGAACACGGAAAAGGATGGCGCCATTGACAAGAATAAACAGGGTGTCTATGGCCAGAACACGCATTGACTGGTCTTTAAAGAGCGTCAACCAGTCCTGCAGGTTCTTTCCGTCAGAGACAATGAACGATAAGCGAAGAAAGCTCAAGATCGAGTATGCAGCCATGGTCAGAACAATGTGGGCAGACAAGTTATCGGTTGTTCGTGGTCAGTACTAGGGGCGAGTTTTATCTTCCATGAGAAGGCAGTGCTTTCCTGAAAAGTGTAAGTATTCATAGCTGAATTGGACTTGCTCCCGGGTGTCGAATGGCACATAGTCAGCTTGTGGCAGACTGGTTCCGACGTGATGAACGCTCGATATACTATCCCCGGATGCCTCACAATGGCTCTAAGATCTACAGACAGATTCGTGTAGGTGCGTGTTGTATGCACATTGATTTGTCTTCCAAGAGAAGCCTAGTGTCCTAACGGTGTCGGATCGGGTTATGCAATAATCTTGACCGGGGTCCACTCAAAGGCGCAACTTGGGCTGTCACTCTCTGTAAGCATGACGCTTACATGTGTCTGCAGGACGTCGAGGACGTCGAAGAGGACTTACTGATTCGGAGGGACAATCGATCGCGTCTCTCGATCGCGACCCTCGATCGCGACTGTGAACGTTTGTTTGAACCTTCGTCGAAGAGGACTTACTGATTCGGAGGGACACTCGAGATCCCGTCTCTCGATCGCGACTGTGAACGTTTGTTTGAACCTTATTCGCACAGGTATATATATGGGGTCGTCACTTTGTATTCGGTAGTCGACTTTCGAATCCTACTCTGTCCCAGTTATCGACTTTGATTCAGGACTTAGTGAGGTCGGACGTAGATCGTCCGCTTACACTCTCATATCTTTCTGGAGTTATTGCCGACTTGATGGTTCTCTTGAAATCCAAGTTTTGCACGACAGAAAACGCTACTAGTGACTACGACTTGAAAGACAAATGGCTGATTCAAAAGATCTATTACTTACCTGGTTTCACAAGAAGTGATAGAATTGAAATTAGAATATTTATCAGGCTGACGAATGCTCGATCAATAGTCTCGTCCCCAGACGAGACTACTCGATCAATTATTTTCGGCTGTATTTGCAATTTCAAGCCATTGCCCTGTCCTCAGCCTAACTATCTATTGTACTACTTTAACTTACGTGCCAGACTCCGGGTACGCACACCGTGACAATGTATTTACTAGCCTGACTATTAATCTATTGAAAAACGTCAGACCCCAGGTACTATATACACATTGCATGACTATCATTCTCTCCAGCTTGAACTACAGGCCGCACTTGTCCCGACTCTTCCGGTCTCAGCAATATATTACATTCCCTGTGTGTAACCTGCTGACAAGAGCATCCACTCACGAAGACCAATGACTTTCATTTATCCACGCTGTACGATGACACGAGTACGACACGAACGGCAGATACATGACAAACTAGAAGAACTTCGAGTAAAACTTAATCGATGCAAGGAGATTAATCGGTACTTGGTCAAAATGATACAAGCTTCTCCATATGAGTACCTCGACAACTAGTCATGGGCCATAGGACCAACAAACGGTGCGATGTCACCGGTTCTTAATGTCAAGAAAAGAAAGGCAACAACGTTGGAGTTCGGCGAACTATAAACAAACGGATAGCCTACTCTCGATAGCCCTCAATTGAGTCAATAGTACATCTGTGAAGAGAGTTGACCACTCACTCTAAGATTAGTATGTATGATTGCGCTACATACGCGGCTGTGTGGCCTGAATGGATGCTGCATACGCAGATGGAGAGCGAATCAGTCCGCTCTCTATCTGCATTCAACGATATGGCACTAGTAAGTACCGCTGCGCGTGCATCCTGGATGACGGTCGTGACATGTGGAATGCATGGAGCTCATCTGAGACCCTGGCGCGCAGAAAATGCTGACATGAAAGTTGAACTCCTCCGTCACGTCTTTCTTCAACCTTCAAAGGCCCTGATTTCCAAAGGCTATCTACGAATTAACGCATCACCGCCGAAATTCTCAGGTCAAACAAAGACATGCCTGCCGAAAGTACGATTTATTATAGAAGGGGCAATGAGTGGCAGGATCAAACACAGAACGCGGTGGAACAGCGCGTCATGCTAGTGGCAGCGGTGGCAACAGAGGACGTAGAGGACGAGTAGGTGGAGGACGTGGAGGACGAGGGGGTAGCGGAGGACGAGGGGGTAGTGGAAGGCGTGGAGGTCGCGGTCTTTTTGCTCCCTACACCCCCTACGTGATGCCTGTCTTCCCATCCAACAACACGGTCTTTTTCGACGGCACTGGCACAGGCAATTGGAACGAGGTGCTCCTTGACACTCCTGGAATCGAAAAGATCCAATTCGGGCCTGATTTCAGTGTTAACGACGAACACGCGGCGCGCCCTGCTCTTGGCGCATCGTTGAAGTCGCTGTCACTTGGTGACTCAGACACTGGGACGGGAGGTAGCATCACCAATGAAGGAGTTGTTACCCTCGTCACAGCCTGTCCGAACCTATGGGTCCTCATGCTTGATGCAGCTCTCAAAATTAACGACGCAACTCTTGTAGCTTGCTGTCAGGCATGCCCTAGCTTGGAGCTGCTGCGTATTACAGGACACGACAAGTGCCACGGATCCATCAAGGGGGCATCCTTGAAGAAACTGAAAGCATCACCAGAAATTGCGCCTCGACTGAAGGAGCTCATTCTGTACGATCAGTCTGAAAATGGGGTTGAGGCGTTGTCGAAGGCACGGAATAAACTGGCAATCAAGGTGGGCGACACAAAGGGAGATAGTATGGCCGCGAGGATGATTGACGATGGGAGTGGGATATCGTTCACATACATTGGAGGCAAGATGGCCGGTATCGACATCGATGATTTCTTTTGAGTAGATAGTCCAACAATTCCATCGAGATTACCATACAGGGGAAGAAATTTACCAAAACAAGTCTAATCGGGGTATGTGAGAACAACTGTACAGTACCACCAGCCACCGTTCGGAGTTTGCCGATGCATCGGTGAGAGAGGATCGAAATTTACGCCGCCGACACTACCCTCGTTCCCCTCAAGATCCCTCAAGATGAGGTCAGTATTTCTGTATGCACCACTTATGATCTTTTACTAATGAATGCTGCAGTCACCGTAAGGTTTGTGGTGCTTGTCATCTCCGTTTGCTGCGCAAAATTTCGATCTGTTCGATTTATAGTACGAAGCCCCCCGTCACGGCAACCTTGGCTTCCTTCCGAGAAAGAGGGCCGCTCGTCACCGTGGAAAGGTCAAGTCTTTCCCCAAGGTATGAGGCTTTGTACATGGAAAGTGGTGGGGTCGATTGTTGAAATTGTCTATTCAGGATGACCCCAAGAAGCCCGTGCATTTGACTGCCACCATGGGTTACAAGGCTGGTATGACCCACGTTGTCCGTGATCTCGACCGTCCTGGATCCAGTGTGTTTTTCTTTAACGAATGATTCATTCAAGGATGGTGCTGATTTTCGTTTTTAGAGATGCACAAGCGTGAGGTTGTTGAAGCCGTCACCATCATTGAAACCCCCCCTCTCATTGTTGTCGGTGTTGTTGGATACGTTGAGACTCCCCGCGGCCTCCGCACACTCACCACTGTCTGGGCTTCCCACCTCTCCGATGAGGTCAAGCGTCGCTTCTACAAGAACTGGTACCGCTCCAAGAAGAAGGCCTTCACCCGCTATGCCAGGAAGCACGCTGAGGATGGCGGCAAATCCGTTGCCCGTGAACTTGAGCGCATCCGCAAATACTGCACTGTTGTCCGTGTTCTTGCCCACACTCAGCTCCGCAAGACCGGCCTCAGCCAGAAGAAGGCCCACCTTATGGAGATCCAGGTCAACGGTGGTTCCGTCGCGGACAAGGTCGAGTTTGCGCACGGTCTGTTCGAGAAGCCTGTTGAGGTTGGCTCCGTCTTCGAGCAGGATGAGGTCGTCGATGTCATTGCTGTGACCAAGGGTCACGGATTCGAGGGTGTTACCCACCGTTGGGGTACCAAGAAGCTTCCCAGGAAGACACACAAGGGTCTCCGCAAGGTCGCTTGTATCGGTGCATGGCATCCTTCCAGTGTCATGTTCTCTGTTGCCCGTGCTGGTCAAAGTACGGCTTTTGATTATTTCGTATACAAATGCCGATCACTGACGTTTTATTTTCAACAGACGGTTACCACCACCGCACGGAGCTCAACAAGAAGATCTACCGCATTGGTTCAGGTGTTGATGAGGCTAACGCGTCGACCGAGTCTGACATTACCAAGAAGACCATCACACCCCTTGGTGGTTTCCCCCACTACGGTATTGTCAAGAACGACTTCCTCATGCTCAAGGGCTCTATTCCTGGAACCAAGAAGCGTGTCATCACTATCCGCAAATCGCTCATGGTTCACACTTCTCGTCGGGACTTGGAGAAGGTGCAGCTCAAGTTCATCGATACCTCGTCGAAGTTCGGTGTACGTGTTTCGATATTTTTGACGTTTGTAACCAGGTTTGACTCATGAATTCTGCAGCATGGCTCGTTCCAAACTGTCGAAGAAAAGGCCGCGTTCTTGGGAACGCTCAAGGCTCGGGCTTGATTGCTGTCGTTTCTATAGGTTTTTCTCTCTTGTTATGTCCACTGCCACACTATGTCATGCGTATATACAAATACATATATGCTCATCCTGGAGAAAATGTAAATGTGTGTTAGTGAAAATCTATGTTTAAAATTGGAGAGGGTCAACGTTCTGTGATTGGTGATCGATATATATCGGATATCGGAAGCCTGGGAACTTTCGCCAGCAGCGGACAATTTGAATTTTTCCAAATTGTTGAGGGTCACCGGCGTAGGAGTCCTGGACGCGTCGTACGACGTTCCCTTCTTCGTTTGGTCCAGTTCAAGTCGCGGTGAGTGACTATTCTAGTCTTCTCTATAACGAGCTAAACTTAAGTTCATTCAGGATGACTGCTTATGCTGAGAGCGTCCTCCCTGGGATGCTGGCCAACCCAATCACAGGAATGTCGTGCCATGCTAATTCGAGCTATGTCCTCGGGGGTGAAATTCGCCCTTTCACCCAATCGGTCCACCCCTTCACTCGACGGAAGCGCCGGAGACTCATCCGAGAGTGGGAGGAAAACCAACAACGAACGGGGTATGTTGAACGACCGCACTGCAGAAAAAGATCACGATCCAAGCTTGATCCAACCTGTACAAATGCCACATGCTGGCATACACAGAGGAGGGACGACTCCCAAAGACACGGCGGGGTCTGGCAGTGTAGTCTATCAGCGGGGAGGCCGCAACCTTTACAAAGGAGTGAATCCTACCACTTTCGTGTTACCGAGCCCTGCTTTACGAAAACTTCCTCTTCCTTGTCATTTCTCTCCAGGGACTGCTCGCAAAGTCATGAAACGTTCCGAGCAGATGCGACGCGTCCCTCGAAAACCTCCCCTCAAACCTGCGCCCCATGCCAACATACAGCGCCCTGCATTCGTTTTGCCTCCCTCTTTGCAAAACCCATCTCTATCCGTAAACTGTGTGGATGGCGAAGCTACCCGCAAAGACGAGATTTCTTCTCGTGGGCCACACGTCGTTTCTCACAATGCTCCTTCTTTGAACGGGAAGCTGGCTACAACAGGAACGCCTACGTCAAAAAAAATTCCAAAGTCTCGAATGACCCACACTCCCCAAACCATTCCGAAGCCCTGCACCAAAGTTGTCGAACCGAACTCTTCCGCTGTCCAAAAACAAGAGGAAGAAAAACTATATATTACCACGGAGTCTCCTTATCATGTCGGTCGCACGTGGCGACCTCTTCCTGTTAAATCGATCGGTGTGCCCCCATTATCACCCCCGTTCAACGAGAATGACCAGGTCCGACGCTCTTGGTCTATTCTTCACGAAAGTCCCTCCGTAGATGACGCATGGAATGCGTATACGACACTCACTGAATACACCGTTCCTGTGCCCCTTGGTGCTCTGCATCGTATGGTCCGGCTTGTCGCTCGACAACGTCCCAGGGCGGCCACGGAGTATACGCGCCTATTGGAGATCCTCAAACGAGTTAGGTCTGCCGGTGGGAAGGCGTATCTACACGAGTGGAATGCCCTTATTGATGCTGCAGGCCGTGGATGGCGGAAGACTACAGTGAGGCATTACGAGATGGCGCTTAGTTTTTTTCGTGATATGACCAAGGGTCGTGCGCCAGAGACCACACTTGCGCTCGATTCGGGGTCCAGCAATGTCAAGGATGAGACTACAGCGGAACCTGTGGAGCCGGATATCTATACGTATACCACGTTGCTTGGAATTGCTGCGAGGACGAAAGATCCGAAATGTCTGCGCCATGCGAAGATGTTGTTGGAGCGTTCTGGGATACCTCCGAATAGGTTCACTCATCTGGCGTTGATACCCTACTTTTCAGTCACAGGTCAACCTGGAGCAGTGCGCTCGACGTCGATAATGCTGGAGGCAGATGAGTTGGAATTGGGTTTGGATGGCATCAACTCGCTTTTGTCGGCGTATAGCCGGAATCGACGCCTGGATGTTGTCACAATGATCTATCGGTTGCTAAAGCACAACCTCACACCTAATCTCGGGGATACCGAAGATGAGACCAGGCGTCTGGAAGAATACCGCCGCCAGCTCAGGACAGAAGAGTTCATCGTTGTGCCGGACTATCTCGTGCCTAATGAAGTTACATATACGAGCCTAATCCAAATCATGGCATATCATGGGCATCTTTCTTCTGCACTTATGATCTTCGCTGACATGTTAGCCGCGCCCAATACCGAACGTGGTGCTTTCCTTACTCGCAATGCCGATGGTGTGCTCAAACCATCACCCTATCAACCTACCCCTGCCGTTTTTCGCGCACTATTTCTTGGTTTTCGCCATCATGCTATCAAGCCTACCAAAGACGGAACTGTACCTCAGTTGAAACGCGATGCAAAGTCACCCAATGAGTGGACGCTGAATAACCTCCAACAGGTCTTTGACATGTTTATGAGCATGCCTGCAGATATGCAGGTGGGGCCGTCGGCCTTCTACTGGCTTATTGTGGCGTTCCAGACTACCAGTAGGAATGATAGAGAGCTCTTACGTGGTGTGTGGAGACAAGCAGAGGGGAGATTCGGAAGTTCTTTGGGTGGCCAGAATAACCGGTTGCGTAGGATAAAAGCGTCACTTTTTCCAGAAGAGACGTAGATACATGGAGCACTGAGGTAATTAAATACTTATCAATAACTGTATACAATAGCATTTTCTCACAACGATCAGTGCATTGGCTTTCGAAAGATCTCTCGGAGCCTGATCAGAGCGCTCTCAATGTTATGGGCTTGACATGTTTGTGTGTGTCTTTATGGTTCTAAATGGTGGTGTTGAAGAGTTGTGTCCGGAGTCTAGCGTAACGATTATTATTCCTAATGTCAATGTATGTACATTCTATAGTACATTTGTTGTGATTGCAGGTTCAGCAAGTGGTGTGGTAAAGGATATCAATGGGATTCGCGCCATTGGACATACTCATCCCAACCCACTGTGCATGTTTTACTCTGGTATCTACGCAGTTTGATACTGCGCCGGAGGTCTTCCGTGATACGCCCAGTCCAACCTGCCTTGTTGATTGCGCTGTCAACTGCCTCAATCTTATCCCAACCCTGCTCCGGGATAACGTCAGGTAGGTAAGTCGCAGAAAAGCTCTGTCTGGATGTCAAGCGGGGAAGGTAGGGCGATGACGATAGTGGGGATGGCGCCTCAGAGGTGCTGTTGCTGGGTAGCAACGATGGATGAGGAAAGGTGATTTGGATGCCATGGATACCGATAGTCCAGTCCAGATAAGATGAGGCATCCTCAAAGTCTGTAAGAAGAGAGACGCTGAAGTCCCAGCGAGTAGGATTTGAGGCGTAGGAATGATGCACTCGAATCAGAAAGTAAAGATTGACGTACCAGCATTCCAATGACTCCAGTTCGGACCTGTCGATCTTCCTGAAACGCGAGTCTTTGAACGCGCTGATGAGGGCGTACTCGGCAACGCCGTCCCACAGGGGAAGCGCCTCGAAGCTTCCAATACAACCTCTCAGCCGCGGTGCGCGCCCTGAGCGTGATGAACGAGTGTTCCATGTAACGAACAGTGGGCTTGACCACGACATGAATGAGACAGAGGATGACACAAGACAAGAACTTACTATTTCTCATTGGGAAATGTGGGGTCTATCGGCTGGGCTTTCGTGAGAGCACAGAAGAGGGCATCAAAGGCGTGAAAGCAATGCTCTGGGCGACAGACATCCGATCCCAACTCCGGAGTGATTCTGCCTGCAGCAGGATCGGAAGGGAGAAAGGACATGGGGGTGAGAGCGTAAATTAGCCAGATCGCACAGAAGTTCTTTTATGTGGTTTCTTGTCCGGACCTACCGTCACAAGTTAGTCAATCTGATATGATGTTCCAACCACGATACCTGAGTATTCCCCTTTCAGCTAATGCAAGCAAGCTTCTCAGGCACTGACTAATTGTCGGAAACCATCAAGGAGAATGCGAATGAATTGTCTGATCCTTTCACGTTCTCGAGCAATGAAATGTTGCAGTCGAGGTTTATTGTAGTACGTGAGTAGTCAGAGAGTAAAATTGTGTAGTATTGTACTAATTTACACAGGAGAATAAAGACTTGACGGCCGCGGGAAAAATAATTAATAAATACCTGACTTTATTGAGGATAAGGTACACGACGAGTCGACGACCGATTTCAACCAACTTTCAACCACACTATAGGACTTTCCCTCCAGGCAAATCATCTTAGAGCTAAAATCATACTAGTGTAGGAAAATAAGAATACTAACGTCATTCATGCCAACCGAACGCGGATTGCGAGGCTAAGTAGTATGTTACATACCTATAACGAACTAGCTAACAACCTCCACGGACCACTCGCTCTTTTAGAATTCTTGTGCCACCTTTGTCTTTATCGAATTGCCTGTTGACTGGAGATGCCCTGTCTGCTGGTTGTCCTGAGCAATATCGCGCGAGACCAAAACGCGCACAGGGTCCGTTGTTTCTCGAGATGTGAAATGCATAGGCAAGGAACTACCGGTGAACCCAGAAGCCGCGACGTGACCCGGTGATGTTTTTGTGGTACGAATGATTATGAGATTAAAAGCGATTCCAGCTACGCCCATCTCCTATGTAGTGATAATGTCTCGGTTAAGTATTGGTGAAATGAACCCAAGGGAAGGTAAGTACATACCATGCCGGATGCGATATAAACAGCATTACTCTCTGTGGTATGTGTGACGAAAGTCAGGAACAACGTTATGGTGTACATGGCCCCAGATTCGATGATAACGTGCATGACATGTTTCATTGTGTTGGTACGACGAGAAGTCGTGGTCGTACTGCAGTACGTAAATTTATCGCGGTCACGAGCAACTCTCCATATTGGCCAGACAAGAAGAGCTTTGAAAATGGGTCAATGCATTGGTAGATGTTTTTTGGGAACACATACGCAAGGTAATAACATTCAAAGCGACCGTCGATGCCCAAAAAGCGGTCGCGAAGGGATGCAGGTTTCTTAAGCTTACGAGATCCGCTCGTGTCGTTGTGATAATCTCGTAGTAAGCAACGAATACTCCACAGACAAGACCACCGAACCATAGAAAAATCGAGAACGCGACGGCAAACCAATTCCGGTTGTATACTACCCAGCAGCGGTAGACCTAGGCGATATCATCGACCGAACAAGCAAGAAAAAGGCTCTGATCTTACCAGCATGGCATCCGCAATCATGGTTTGCAAACCGACTGTGGCGGACTGCATCAAGATTAGATGAAATTAAAGCCAGAAAAAAGCCAAGTCATCGTACATCCGTAACTGCAGTCCATGCGGAGACACGTTCGAAGACTGCGGCAGCGGTGCCAGGAGGCGAAAGAACGAAAGCCTGCCATACTTGCACAAAAGTTGATGTGCTTGACAGCATCTTGTTAACGAACAAGAGAATTGCAACGATAGCCATTGGGTAGTTGACCTCGTTCAACCTCTTCATCCTCGTCCCATTATGAAACAATGCCAGAAGGGTCAGGGGAATAGTGACCAGATAAAAACCGAGGATAACACTCTCGACGAAGAACGAGGCCATCTTCGCCTCGACAACTGATAGTTGGACCATATTGTCCAAAAAACTAGTGCTCCACTTGTAACTAGTCAAAGATTCAAAGAATTTCGGTGACTGTAGATTCCAGTCGATGTCAAGATGGGAGCGTCAAGAGAGTGGCAGACGTAGAATCACTAGATGAATCACAAACCATCTCTTTATACTTAGAGAAAGGTACCACTCGGGAAACCCCAGCCATGTACTTGACAATGAAGTCTCTTCATTGATGTCGGGGACACCCATTGCCCCATCTGTTTTCAATGAATTAGGATTTCTTAGCTGGAGTAGCCTTAACATCAGGATTTCGTTCACAAAGAAGGGTAGACGGATGTGACTGACGAATGGATGAACTGCCAGGGTGCCGTGCATCTTGATGAAGTCCATCAGAAAAGCCGTTGATCATATATTAAGAGGAGATTCAAAATAGACGCAACAACTGTCGCAGAAAAAGTGAAACAGGGCTGGTTGGGTCCGAGTCGGCATTCTGAGTTGATACATCGGTGGTTCCCGTAGAGGACTGCACAGGGTTGGTCAAGTCGACGCACATAATACGTGGATTAACAGTTCTTCTGAGTAGTAGGCTTGTCATACCCACACTTACCTCATAAAATGTGCACTTTCGAGTTTACAGTTATGGGAACGGTCTCAAAGTTGAATCTTGAGAACCTTCTACCCAATTTGGCGTCGAGCTTGGCCCCAATATAGATGTGGAGTACAGGTCAACCTGTCATTCTCGGGAGATGATCAGGTGTGAGTGTGTCATCGTGTGTGAGTAAGCTGAGTATGAAAGGGGACCTTCGAAAATCTGAGGGTTCGTTCGTGAATGCCAAGGCACTTTGAGAAGCCAGAACCCATAAACCGTTCAGCTGCTTTTCTCTGACAAACCATATTCATTGTCATAACCCATTGCTCGAAGTCCATCAAGGGAGTATGGGTTATGAGAGAGCTAAGTTTTAAAAGTTTCAACCTGAGTGAAAAAACCGCCATCAAAATGTGATTTTACTGATGCCCCCACCTGAACCACCAAACTGTCGAGCGAAGTGGCCAATTCCTCGAGACAGTTGACATTATGTATCTGATTTCGTCCTTCTATACAGATGTCAATGGCCGTGTAAATGCCGATTTCAGATTATGGCCTTCTCGCTTCTCCCAGCTTGAACACTTGATGGTAGATGGTTTGTGCCACTATGAATAGAAACACGTCGCCCGAGCAGTAGCCTATCTCTTTCGAACGGCCTGAGCAAAGTCGTGACAGGGTTCCTGGAAACCATTTCGTTTGAGTCCATACATATATCGATTTATTCATTCATTTTGTCCGGAGCTTCTTAGTGGTTCCCGACAGCAGAATGACACTGCGCCAGACGACGAAGGTCGTTTATTGGCAGCCAGTACCTTAAGCGCTCATTTCCCTTCTTGGAACAAGATGTCGGTACATTTCTACGGAAGCCAGGAGTGTTCCAC
>JAGGAW010025821.1:0-30049 GCA_017657375.1 Termitomyces sp. T27 | reverse complement strand
GACGATCTCTTGGGCAGCGTTGATCAGCCTCTTCAAATAAAGACGGATCGCGCTACTGGAAGAGACTATCTTGTTTGTGACTATAATCGTGATGGAGACAGCTACAGGTGCGCGCTCTGCAGTCTGTGGACTTGGTATAAGGGATGTTCTCACCTACCATGTATTATAGGTCCCCTTGGTCAAATGAATACGATCCTCCACTAGAAGACGGGACCGTACCGACTCCGAAGCTCCGCAAACTCGAAATTGCAGCGAACGAAGCATTTGACACCTATAGGGAAATGTGCGTGTCTCTCTCTTGTATGGTCGTAAGGGGCTCATCTTGTTATTCGGCAGGTATTACGAAGGGGGAGTATCATCCGTGTATTTATGGGATCTCGAAGATGGTGGTTTTGCCGGTGTCGTTTTGTTGAAGAAGAGTGCGTCTTGCTAAACACTCACGAGTTGAACTCGTTGAAACTCACCAATCTCTGTTGTCAGCCATGACTCCAGCCACACCTTACGAACCTTCCGGCTCGTGGGATTCGATACATGTCTTTGAGACCGCCGAACGTGGTCGACAGGCTCAATACAAGCTTACATCAACCATCATGCTTCAACTTGTTACTCGGAGAGGATCTGATGAGTTTATGGTTGCGGAGAAAACGGAGATAAAGAGAGACTCAAAGACCCCAGAAGGCTGGAAACGAGATGGAGAAATGAGCTTGAGTGGTAGTATGACACGACAAGTAAGTTCGTATCAGCATGGATGACCATCCATCTCATCTATTATAGACTGAACAAGATTGGCCCGTACAAGATAGCTCGTCACACATCACAAATACCGGAAAGATGATAGAAGATATGGAGATCAAAATGCGAAATATGCTGCAAGAGGTGGGTTCATGAATCTGTGCACTATAATATGGTCCATCCTTTCGACTATATGTTGAGTTTGAAGCAATTAATCTGATCAAACTAACAACGCATCGTTTGACAGGTCTATTTTGGGAAGACTCGTGATATTGTATATGATCTGCGTAGCGTCGACGATCTTGAGAAAACGCGGCGACAAAGAGATCTTCAGAAAGAATTGGTTGGACTCATCAAACGTGACTGAGAAAATACCAGCCATATGTATTTATATGAACGTTTTCAAGCTCTCTATGGTGACGATGGTTTCTGAAAGACGAGCTCGCCGCCACTGTATTGGTGAGGCGTTTGATCGAAACGGTAGTTAGAGCTGAGCGCTGAAGGTTTACAATCCGTCGAGTGTCAAAGACGATACTAATGTAACCATCTGTCTATAATTCATGACATGGAAACGCGTTGATTACTGTTACTTCACTTTGATTTGCGATGCCGTATGATGGGCCCCGGCTGTGACCATTGGTGGTGTACGCCAAGTGCTCTCAAGCGAAATAACAAAACGTGGCTTGATAGATCAACCCTCAATCATCGTTTTGAGGTGAGCATAGCATCAGCAATTGGATTCGCATGGATTGTTATCTGAAGAAAGCGAATATCAATACAATCGTAAAACACGGATATCTGAGTCATACATGTGTCAATCTGATCTCCGTGAGGGGTCGGTTCTTATTTGTGACAGGCACTTTTTCCATGGCATCGAGAGTCGAGTCGGCACCATCAATGACCTTGCCAAGGATCGTATACTTTCCGTCGAGATGGGGCTGCTTCGAATATGTGATGAAGAACTGCGATTTATTAGTGTCCGGGCCAGAATTTGCCATAGCCACGACGCCTCGAGCATTGAACTAAGCCGAGAAATTAGGTGTCCATCAACTGATGTGATGGACGGGCTTGCTTACTTTCAGAGTCGACCGGATTTCATCTGAAAAAGGTTTGCCCCAGATGCTTTGTCCGCCTTTGCCCTGGCCGGTTGGATCTCCAGTTTGGATCATGAAACTCTTGATGTTGCGGTGGAATATGCATCCATCATAGTAGTTGGAGGCACAGAGCGCAAGAAAGTTCTGCAGCATGATGAGAAGGGACCAAGGGACCCAGGCAGACAAGTAGTACCTCTGCGGCCTTTGGTACTGCCTCGCAAAAGATTTCAATCTGTGAACGTCAACTACTGTCAATCAGAATATTCGGGCGTCCTACCTTCAACTCGCCATGAGTGGTATGAAGTGTCACAGACTGCAAAGTTAATCAGTATGTGGGTAGGCCGACGGAAGAGGGCAAGCACCATTTGATTGTGACGTGACGACTGTGATTGAGCCATTTGCTCATATTACTCTTTACTGCTCCCCGACAGCAGCCCTGATTGATTTGGTTTCTCCATCACTCCGCTCCCACCACGTTACATATCTCAGAACAATGCGTACACCGTCGCTATACAGCCAGGATGACCCCCTCGCTACCATTATGCGTCCTTCGAGTACAGAGACAGACCCGCAGCGTCGGGCGCGTCTTGCTGCAGAGGCTGAGGCAAAGCGAGTTTCTGAGCAGATTGACGAGGAGCTCCGGCAGGAACGCGAGAGGATGAAACGGAATAAAGGCGACGTCAAAGTTTGCTTTCTTCATTTTTTTCGGTGCATATATTGATACTTCTTCAGTTGCTGCTCCTTGGCCAAGCAGAGAGCGGTAAATCGACCCTTCAAAAGCAATTTCAACTCATGTACAAGCCCAATTCTATTGATCAAGAACGAGTGTCCTGGAAAACTGTGATCTACTTTAATGTTGTACACTCCTTGAAACACATTCTCGCGACTCTTGAGGCTTGGGACGATACTCTAGACGATGAATTGCTCGAGGATTCCTCTTCTGTCGCGCCTAATAGGCTCCGTACTAATGACAATGCGCAACAACCCTCTCCGTCAGTCTCACTCATGAGTACGTCTACTGCACCATCCGCTCTTTCGGCTTCGCCTGCTAGTACTGTCAACTCGACCCGCCAATTAACTGCTTCAAGGGAACAAATCGGCAATTTGAGACGCAGATTGACTTCCCTTATTGCTACCGATGCTCCTCTTGCAGATCGGCTGAGTGGTGGCCTCAGTTTCTCTGGATCGGGCAAAGGAGGTGTCTTTGTGCGCAGCGGATGGCAGGCCCGAACGATTGAGAATGCCTTTGGGAGACTAAGGTCAAATCATGAAGTCGAGTTCAAAAAAAGTCGCGAAGTTTACTATGACCCTGGCCAGGATGTTCTTGTCCAGGACGTCGGCCGTATGCTCTCCAATTCCAAAGACGATATCAAGGAACTCTGGGGTCACCCTACTGTTAAGGGCTTGATTGTGCGGCGGAAACTAAAGTTGGATGAGTGGTCCGAATTGTAAGTTCCGCGGCTGCTACAAATAAACTTCGCTGACGCCATGGTTACAGCTTCTTGAGACACATTTCACGAGTGGCCGCTCCCGATTACATTCCTACTACTGGTTAGTCGATTCCGCTTTATCCTTGCGCATATATTAATGATTGTCTGTTCGCAAGATGACATCCTTCATGCGCGTATTCAGACCATGGGCGTGGCTGAACACATTTTCGATGTCAATATTCATGGGAAATCTGTCTCTTGGCACTTGTTCGACGTTGGTGGCGCGCGTGGACAGCGTCACTCATGGGTCCCGTACTTTGATGATGCCAATGCAATCATTTTTGTTGCGCCAGTTAGCGCTTTCGATCAGGTAAGGAATCGTGCGTGACACTTGGTCTCACTCCCGGTTGTCACTCATGTTTACATAAACTGAATTCGCTTCCTTTTATGCAGTACTTGGAGGAGGACCCTAGGACAAACCGGATTGATGACTCCCTGCAATTGTTTACTCAGATTTGTTCCAATTCGCTGCTCAAGAGCGTCCATCTAGTCTTGTTCCTCAGTAAGCGGGACTGATTGACAAGATTTTCGTCACTGATAAGCTCTCTAGACAAGACTGATCTCTTGAAAGCTAAACTAGAGGCAGGGCAGAAAGTCCGAAAATAGTGAGTCCTTTTTTTCGGTGCTGTTGTAATTTTTTATCAATTCATGTGCTCATCAGCATAACGTCTTTCGGGGAACGCTCGAACGATTATGAAACCATCGTGCAGTACTTCCGTGCTCATTTCCTCCAGGTTCATCGACGTAACAACGAGAACCGTCGTGTGCTGTATACCCACTTCACAAGCGTTGTTGTAAGTCTCGGTCACGTTTCTACCAACCTGGATTGTTTGAATGGATCCTTTACGTGATCAGGATACGAAAGCTACCCAACGCATTATTGGAAACGGTCAGTCACATTGTCGTTTCTAGGGTACTTGACTATGACAGGACTCATGTTCTTTTTATAGTGCGCGATTCCATATTCAGAGGATATCTGCAATCCGCTGCACTCGTCTGACATGACCTTGTTACCTGATTCTTACCTCATACCTCGGAACTCGCCAAAACTACAACCGATGATTCTTCTCTGGCTTATATCCCCTTGTTTCATACCTTATTCTCATGGTGCTTTGTAGCCTTAATTTAACCTCCCTATTCCAACTCTCATTTTTAATTTCTCGCACGTTTTCTGCTGCGCATGTCTCTGTGCCCTGTTCGGTCATACCCACTCGACAATAACCATATGTATCATCAATTCACGCGCACCTTTATTCACTTTTCAGCTGTTTCTTGGGCTCCTGCCGAGTGACACATCAGCATCTTGTTCTATTCTCACTCTCATTTGTAGTTAGAGCTGCCCGAATTGTATTGTTGTTACCTTTAATGATATCAATGGTGTATCGAAGTCTGACAAAAGCTGTGGTTCTGTCCGCCAGTTATGGCGATATTCGTTGTCAATTCTGGTGTATCTGGGTCCAGTCAAGGACGCCACTGGAAATAAAGGTATGACTCAAGTGTCCCTATTTTCATGCCAATGACCGAAGTCGACAGGTATGCAGTCGGTATTGAACACCCAGAAA
This sequence comes from Termitomyces sp. T27, assembly GCA_017657375.1. Taxonomy (NCBI): domain Eukaryota; kingdom Fungi; phylum Basidiomycota; class Agaricomycetes; order Agaricales; family Lyophyllaceae; genus Termitomyces; species Termitomyces sp. T27. Next base: position 25,171 of record JAGGAW010025821.1, on the reverse strand, counting down.
TTTTAGAAACACAGTGAGTAAGTACAGGATCCGGTCTCAAGCTAGCGACCGCCGACCAAGAAAGAAGCGACCGAATATTCAAGGTGCACAGTAGCTCAAGTAATCCATACATGCCGACGCCGATGATATCGAGAAAAGAATAATCAGCCCGGAGCTTATTGCCCATGATCCCAAGAGCCTGGTCAGCAACCAGCAAAAGATGATGCTTAGAGCCTGTTCAGCAACAGATAGTAGTTTATGACCGAGCTTTGGGCACTAAAGCTTAAAGGAGTGATCCACAGTGTGTATCCGACAAAGACTAGATTCCAGAATGTGATTCAAGAGTCTGGGAAGCCTGATAGTCGCACGACTTGTTCGGAGCCATACGCTTACACGCATGGTACGTTAATAGGAGTATTACCGGGTGATCTTCTGGGTTGTGTTCGAGGGCCATGGCTGCACTGTGCCCATGACAGTATATGAGAATTTGAATAACAAGCGCCCGGAAACGAGTGCACCGCCGGCATGCTATGATTAACCGTGCATGAGGTGAGATGCGGTCCCATCGAAAGTAAGTATGATATTGATAACCGTTGCCTCGACGAGTTGTATCAGTCGAGGTCGCGTCAAGGAGTGATAGATTACATCATACATTGATATGTTCATCTGTTGATCGAAGAGCTTCTCGTTCTCGCTGGTGCATGGCGCTCGAGATTGGGCATGTATTTAAAGTTCGTGGTGACAGCCGTTGGCAAGAAAGACAAGGGATCGTATACTCGTTTAAGCATAATACGACATCAAAACGCTTCAAGGGATTGACAGATGCTGAACCGAGATTGTTCACGCGGACTGAAACGCCAATGACATACAATAAGAAATATAGTGGGGTTTCCATAGAGCGGTCTGCTCGGACCATGTCAAAAAAAGCGTCAGTCACGGCAGCAACTAAGATCTCATAGCGTTTTTCAACGAGCACTCATGTCCGCAAAGAGTAGGATCGTCGGGGAGCCGAAGATTGTTTTCATCAAGTGAGAGACAAGCCCAAGCTCAAGTAGACGGGTGTTTGTGGCGTATAGGACCTACGGCCAGAAAAGTTGTTTCGTGGGAGGAACAGCAAAGGTCAGTTTCAGGGGGAATCTCAAGGCCCAAACAATTGTCAAACTCTGGTTCTCCAACACATGCTAGTGGTGGAGGGCAATCGGCCTTCGAATTCACATATACGCGTCATCGATATCGGCATTATTGTAATCCAGCGTTTGATAACAACTGGCCGAGGTGCGTGAGGCTTTGAGCTAGCAACTCCTGTTATGTGTTACGAATTGGTAATTTGGAAGTAATCAGTGCTGCGCAGAGCCGTCACGACGTACATATACTGTAGCTGAGAGGGAGGCAATCTTGGGGTTTATTTCTATCCTTCTCTGGCGCCTGAGTTTGTGGTCAACTTAGCAGCCAAGACATCGTTGGACGTTACGGTTACCCCCATACACCCGGCTGCAGTACGTGTGCTTGGATAGAAGACGAAGACACTATCTTAAGTATTAGGATCACCGCAGATCAAGTTGTTTCAACTATTTCGTGCAAGTTTCGTGGTTATAATTAAATGGTGCGCGTTTGCGGCAACTTGAAAGACTGAGAAGATTTCCGTAGTTTAGATATGTCTGTCACCGCAATTCCAGGTAAGTCTCGGCAGAAGAGCTCCACCACAACAGCGCAATGCGCCATTGTCCACAGAAAGAGAAAAATTATATCGGTTACAGTTCCCATGCATGAGTATGGAGGCCATGAGGAGCACGGGGATTGCCGCCTGATCCAGGGAGGAACGATGTCGCGGGTAGCATACCGTGGGCTTCCATTTACAGATCATGGTGGCTCATCACAAGTTTGACCAGGCACACGGCACACGGGAACAATATTCATACAACTATGAGACGATTCTGAGATATATATAAAGTAAAAGGCAGTGGACACTGGATATCCCGATGTACTCTGAGAGAATAGGAGAGAGCTCCCCGAACGGATTTGTCTTGGCGGAGACGATCACTCCCGATTTGGCAAGATGGGATTCACATGCGAACGCTTTCTCTTTCCCCGGACCATCACTGTCGAGAGCAATGGACTCGATGTCTCCCGCGTCGTTGGCCTCGCTCTCCTCACTCCTCACTCCGACCGAGTCCCATGGCTTCTCATTCCTCTCTCACATCAACCCGCCCTCTCCTATCGACGATTGGGTTGATGTCAGCCTCCCAAAAGACAAGCAGGCTCTTGCGAAGGCTACCAAGGATCTCTTGTCGTTGGACACCAACTTTGTCGCACACGGCGACCATCTCTTCGGCCATTTATCCAACCCCTCGCCATCACATTACAGCCATGGTGTCTTCCCACATCCACCCCATTCAGAATCTTCATCGCGTACCCCAACCCCGACATCGATGCCTCCTTTTCCGCTCTACCCGCAACCATCCGGAAGACAGCAGAGTAGAACGCGACCGTCGCATCCACATCCTTACCCAACGTCGCCTGTAATCAAACAACGCCGACCATCACGTTCTACGGGATCCGCCAGCCCACCTTTAAAACTTCCACAGCCTTCATCAAAGCCTGCCCTACTGACTGCATCGCAAAAGAAAGCCAATCACATACAATCTGAACAGAAACGTCGTGCAAATATTCGTCGTGGATACGAGGCCCTATGTGAATGTGTACCCGCTCTTCGGGAAGCCATTCGAGAAGAGGAGGAGGCTCTGGCTGCTGCTAACGACAACGGCGCAACTAAGACTTCCAACGCGGCTGGAAAACGCAAGGCGAAGTCTATTTTGAAGGGGAAGGATGGAGAAGAGAAGATTGATGGTCGAGCTGGCCCGCGAAGTGAAAATGTGGTCCTCTCGAAGAGTGAGCACCGACGGTCATCTCACATCTAGTCTCTAACCTTGCTTCTCTTCTCTAGCTATAGACTATATTAATGAGCTCATTGACGAGCGACGTATGCTACTTGCCCGTCTACATCGGGCAAGAAGCAGTCTCCCACCTGGGCATCCCGCTCTGATACCATTAAGGCATCACTCAAGTTCTGGGAATGAGTCAGGAGAGGGTTATGATCAGGATATGACGCCTCTATGGGAGCGCGAATGGAAAGGTGGACATGGGTCATTAGGCAACACTTGTGGCGACGATGACGACAGCTCATGAACGCGTTAATCGGCGTGCAGTTTTTTTTTGTTTCCCTCGTCGTACGCCATTCTCATCCGATAGATTCCACTCTCCCTCATTCGTTCGTCTCGAGATTCTCGACCGTTTGCGTCGGTCCATAGGACTCCTAATCTGAAGACACATATTCCGTGTTCTGGGACTAAACACAACGCAAGCTCTCGTCATACACTCATCTTGTATTTCTACAATCATCTACGAACCTCTTTCGTCCTACATCGGGACGTGCTATCTTTATCTGCCCTCTGAATTCTGTTTATTTTAATTTGTTTAAATACTTATACGAGATTCTCAAGGAAAAATACATACCAGCTCGTTATGAGCGCCTGGACTTACCAGGATTCTAATACATCCATAGCAGTGGCACCTCCAGTACGGAATGGGGTTAGAACCGGAACCTACCGGAACTCGGTTATTACATAGCCGGAATCAACCGTGTTGAATGTTTTAGCCATCGAAGGCTCAAGTTTTGCTGTTGAAGTCTTCTTCAGCTCGCTCTGGCCGCGAAACCAACTGTGGCGCAAATTCGTCTTAGGAGAAGGGAGAACAATTCATCTTTCTCAAACAACTGTAGGCCATAATAGCAAGACAGAATGGTATCTTCGCAAGTCGGCGGCCTATTTTGATCGGTGAAAAATGCTTCCTTTCACACTAATTTTTTTCTCAACTCAGCGGCCGCGGTTCAAATGTAATCGATACAATGATTTTCATACCCCGCATGCCAAGCGGGTGCAAGTACTCGACAATTTCTATTATGAAGGCATTTATCTCAGCGTTACACCTATCTCAGACAGGACTACGGGACCTCCTTTCTTCAATGAGCTCTAGTCCCAAACACACCGCGTCTGATTCCGACGATGATGAAGACGAGGATCTTCCTATCGAAACTCAGATCGCCAACGAGGTTAATGCTCTGAAGAAACCCAAACAAGAGCCCCGCTTTGGTGAGCTTCCATAGCTGCGTTATGACGGTCTCGTCTAATGCCATACCGTGTCCATTAAAGTCAATTGTCAGACAAATACGACCTGCGGTAAGCCTTGAGTCTAAGTATCGCATCTTTTGGAATGAGATATGAATACAAAACGATAGTCGTTTTCATTTCATGTAGGCCACCTGTAGATCCCGTCCAGTTGGTGGTAAAGCTAGTTCAAGATGTGCAGGCTACTGGTGTAACACGCTCACGGTCCGTTCTTTATGTCTTCTCTTTACGATCGTTTCATTCAACGTTATCAGTTGTATACACCGGCTAGTACCTGTGTCCGCACAATGTGGAGCCAACCTGCCGGAAATACAGGGATTATGTCGTAAAGTACTAGAACCTTTTTTCTCTCAGCATCCGGGCAGGAAGTTTAGTGTGAGTGCACATTATCATGTACGCCACTTGCAGTACCACCATCTCATCAAACCAAGTACAAGATCGAATTGAGAGTTCGGAACCATTCGGTCATATCACGACCAGAATTTATTCAGCATATCGCTAAATGCGTCCCTGAGGGCCACACGGTCGAATTAACAAATCCTGAATTATACATTCTCGTCGAGGTTTTCAAGGTATGTGAAGAGTCCTCCTTGATTTTTCAGTATACACGAATCTTTTTGATAGAGCGTTTGTGGGATGTCTGTTGTCCAGAATTATTATGATCTCCAAAAATTTAACATGAGCGAGATAGCTAATAACAAGAATGGTGGAGATATCAAGACAGAAAGACGGGCTTTTGGTGCAAAGGAGGTTCTAGACCAGTGATCTTATTGGTATTTAATACAATAATAATAGTTGACTTGGAGCGAGCTTAGCAATGCTTCTTTCATTACGTGCGACGATGGTGTAATTTCTCTTGCGGCAAAGCCAAAGATCAAGGAGCAATTCTTTTTTTTTTTTCAAGCTGAAGCTGAAACAATACAAGAAAGATATAGGCTATGTACAAAGCATCTACTCAATAAGGACACTGCCAAACGTAGACGAGAACTGGAACTTGGGAGCGACGCTGTCATAGGGTTCAACGCTGGGAAGGTTGATCCTGTTCTGATGGAAAGCTGAGTATTGATGGTACCCAGGAGAAAGATTAGGTGACAACATAAGATTCGAGCAGGGAGAAGATGTCTCGTGGCAAAAAGACTAAAGGAAGATCAGAGTTTGAGCAAGGTCAAATACCGATTAACAACGCACCGGGTTCTGTAGCGAAGGGTAAGCCCAAGCATCGAGATGAAGCGAAGTAGATGATGGCCCTGTCGAACGGAATCGGTAGTATATTGTGATCTTTGAAGGCTCGTCCTGTGTTCTTGCATAATGATCTAATCCATCCGCTAAGGCTTCAGGACGCAAAGGCACAATCGTTTGTTCGATAATATAGTCTCCGGGATCTAGAAAAACATATCAGTATCTGAATAGAAGAGCAAGCAACTGACTGACTAGTTACATCGCCCAACGTGTTCCAAAAGTTAGGAAGAAGCGAGAACATATAGAACCAATCAGTACCGCAGATAGGAACAGAGTTACATAAGAGAGTTGTGGCCTCCGTATAGAACGAAGTCTGACACCCACTGACAAACACCGATAGTACAGTCTGACCAAGGAGAGGACACGTCGAGACTAGTTGGACAACCGGATCGAGACTGGAGCAACCATGTGCCAATGACCTATTAAAACTCAAGGAGATTTGCAAGGGTTCCAGGTCGCTTAATGTGGTCAACGGAATCAAAGGAACACTGGACACTGTGTCGTCAAGTAAGACGTCGACGTTATACGATGGACCAGTGCTACGATGTATTGAGGAACTGCGCTGAAGAATCGCGCTGCATGGGTCGGTCGCGTCTTGAAGGGACGTAAAATCACTGTCACGCATCGGAGTCTGTGGCGTCTCTGAAGCAGAGAACCATGGCGAGTTTTCATCAGGTAAGTACGATAAAGGCGCGGTCAAAAATGGCGGAGGTGCTAGGGGTCTGAGAGGCACTGGCTCTGCGATCTGGTTCTCCGGACTAAATAGTAAATCTTCATTTTCCAATGGACTATCAACATGGCGCGAAGGCAAATGAGGACTCGTTTGTCGAGACTTCGGCGGGCGAGGATATGGGTTACCTGGGCGACTCGGAGGTGTGCTGCGGCTCGGACTCGGAGTCTGCGAAGGCGAAGTCGGAGTGACCTCAGGCTTGAAAGGTGATATCAAATCTATGACTAGAGGTCGTTGTCAGTCTTACCAAAAATAAAAAAGGAAACTTTCGTCGTACTGGACTGTGCTTGGCATGTGTCTCTCAGATGCTGGATACGACTACTTATCTGTCTGGGCGTTCGGAACACGCCAGTTGTTTTTTCGATATATTCGCTAATATATTTATTTCTCATTGGGCACCTATGATCGCGAATCGGCTTCCATGTGTCTTTTTGATAGCGTTCGAGGCCTGTGTAACGAGTGAGGACGGGCTAATACTGAGATTGTTTGCTTACCTTCTAAAAGAGCTATTTCACTGGTATCCCTGAGTAAACAGCCGCGAAAAAAATGAGTCAACCTACACGTGAGGAGGCCAAATAGCCTCTCCTTGATTTCCTCTTGTTTTCCAGTATTGGCGGCCAGTCGCGATGAGGTTCTTGGCGTGAGCTTCGTTTTCTTCTGGGGAAGGATTATGAGACAAGCTTTCGATTGAGGCTTTGCTGAGGAATGTATCTTGGTATTGCACGGTGTTTTCCACGGGTAGAGTTGACCCAGGCATTTTTGGGGTAGTCGAGACAGACTTGTAGCTGATCACCGAGTACTATTTAACCTTCTTTAAACTTACACTTCCAAAATTTAGTGTTTCAATAAAAACTTGTAAATATCGAGAACCCATCAATAATAATCGCTGAGATTCCTCCTACTGGTTTGCCTTTGATTGTCCAGGGTAGCGGACTTCACAACGTAACGTTACCATAATTCTTGTCATCAGCAGAATCCAACTAGAATTTGCTATCTGGTGATGCGATCGTTAGCCAATGTCGCGACGGTACGACATCAAAATGGACTCACATCACGGCGAGGTGTCAATTACACGAGTTTTGTTTTGCCCTCCGAGACAATAATCTCGTATATTGTGTATATCAGAGTCACTACGACATTCGAGGCGACGACGACGACGAGTATTGTACCGAGACGTGCACCTGGCCTGTCGATCAGTACAATTGTAGGTAGACTCGTGTGCAAAAAACCCGGGAGAACCGATTCACACTCAGCGAATGGAATCCTGACGTGCCTTTTTATCTTCATGTAAGTAAAAGGTTCTCCGCTGGATTGATCGATGACTTCGCAGCTCTTTGGGAAAGCGTCAAGATCTGACGTTTATTGGAAAAGGAAGAAGATGGTGTCAATTCCTTCGAGATCTTTCAAGTGTATTTGAGCTGAAGCTCTTAGCCGAGAGGTTCACACAAGACAAATGTCTGACAACCTTGGCCGCAGTAATGGCCATGTAAACACTTGAATGACTGACGACGCTTGTCCTCGCGGGTGTGTAAAAGCAAGCATGTCGTTGAATGGTGTGTGGTTGGATTTTGAAGAAAGGATGGATCATGAACGACCTCTTGAACAGAAGTGTCAAAATATCGGATTCCAGCTCCGTTCGACATTGTCGCTGGGATTCAACTTGAGAATTTCGTACACGGTTCCCGAGACAAGGCTTGAGATCATCTCGGTACCTCACTCAAGAAGCAAGAACAATGTCGACACCATACGAAATGAGGATATTACGATGCACGCGACAAAGTGGGTGAACGGCACGCTCCGCATGGACATCGTGAGATGTCCATGAAATTCGCCCTTGAGTGGATCACATGGAAAAGAGGGAACGAGCATCTAAACCTGTGCATCAGGGTCGTGTTGCGTATTAAGTATCAACACCGCGCAGAAGCAGTAGTACTGGGTAAGTTGTCCAACTTCTGTAATAGAGGTTAAAACCGCCACGGGTGGTCTTTCAACGGTCAACCAAGAAACCTTTGTCCATCTAGATCGTGACGTGAAGAGATCGCTAAACGGTCGATAGCCAGCGGAAAAGTCTTAAAGGCAGTTATTTCAGGTGTGAAAGGCCGCCATGAAAGGCCGCCATGAAGTATATATCGTTAGAGTTTGGAAGGACGACGGATCCATAGTATAAGCCTGATAACGGCATGTGAGCCCTAGAAAAATTCTGCAAAGAAATTCGTGAGCAAACGTCCAACGTGGGGTAGCAACGGAAAAACCAACTGTCATAACTTTCGTGCCATCAAATTAGAATAGAATGGATGTGTCACTCAGAGTCAACTCCACGAATCAGAGAGAACATGTCTAATCGCCAGTAACAACAGAGTGGCTGGTATTATATAGCTACACCTAGGGGCTTGTGATAGTATATGCAGAATGTGTATGGTGTGGGATTGGAATTGGGCAACGGATGCTGGGTCTCTAGGGGAGGGCATGAGGCAATTTTGTAGCAAGGATGAGAAGTACATCATGGTTCATGCCAAGCACGCAAACAGGGGAAAACGTGATTCGAGGTGTTGAAGGTCGATGTGAGGCAAAGGAAGCCGATGGGTATAGTAAGGTCGAAGCTGTAGTGTATGAATGCGTGCGAAGAAAGCGCGGACCAAAAGGTCTAGATAATGGATAGTGGTAGGAGCCGGATACGTCCGTCTTGTGTGTCGTGTTGGGGTGCCGGTCTCCGTCTCCACGCACTTGCGCCGACCAAAGTGTCTAAAGGGACGGCGTCTCTCTAATATGATCGTGGCGGCGCCAACGATGAAAGCTTGAGGCCTTGGGACAACTCGGACTTCCACTCCAAGCGCCTGCATGCCTCGGCGTAGTCAACCCATTCTCTTCTCCGCTCTGTTTTCTCGAGCCAATCTGAATCTAGACCCGCGACATCCATCTCGTAGAAGTGGTAGGTCGTCGCCGGTGTTGGTATCGTTATAACGAAACGAGTGATGGTTCCGCGAACGCCCGCTGTTTGAAAAACAGAGTACACGAAAAGGGAGGCAGGAACGGGGGAAGATATCAGGAGATGAGGAGACGGAAAGGAGAACGGGTAGGACCTTCTTCCAAGGCCTCTCGCGAGGCTGCAGCCTCCAACTGCACATCTGACGGCTCCCATCCACCTTTGGGCACTAGAAAATAGAAAACCCATTTAGTCGGTTGTGTTCGGAATCGGAGGACACGTCAGCAATTAGGTGGTCAACACCAAACGGAAATGAAGAAATTCTAGGAGAAGGAGGTTACTCACACACCCAACTCTCGGGTCTTTTGCGACTGGTGACGACGAGAACTTTTTTTGCAGCTCTGGCAATGGGAATAGCGCAGCACACAACACGTGGCGTAGCGCGACCTTTGGTGCCCATGAGGATCGCAAGGAGAGATGTTAAATAGAAAAAGGGTCGAACGACCAGAAGACGCGTTGGGAGTTGACTTTCACGAACAAACGATCAATAGGGCTGAGATTGAGTCTGTTTGGAGGAGACGAGTAAGCAGAGAGGTCGGAGCAACGGCGGAATGAGAGTCGGACCTAGACCGTATGTCTTAGCAGAGCTGAGACAACTTGGCAGTGCGACTGGCGCACAAGAGCAGTCGCACTCGGTTGAGGAGAAAAAATCCAAACTCTTGATGGTTTTTAGACCAACTCAATTACAACATGTGCCCACGCACGTTCCTCGGCTTGTCCGGCCGCTTCCATCACCAACTCCGAGATCAGGAACACCTTTCATTTCGCGTCTGCCTCCCTTCTATGGATTCTAATTTCTCATAAAATACATGACGAATTGGTTATTCGTTAATGATCTGCTTACATCCAGCTTATCTATCTACTCGTTCCAGCTATCCCAGTGGCAGATAACTCAGTCGACAATTATCGAGATACGTGTGTGGAGGCACTCACGCGACCAAGAACATACACAGAACACCAAATGCCATCGCACCAAACTGCGGGATTAATCCTCGTCAAGGAACACTTGTCTATATTAGATTTAAATAACTCACCTCGCGAAGGGCCTGTGTACCACTTTTGCTCTCGGCGAGGAGCCTACATAGATGGGGAAAACGTGAATTCAAGGTCGCATGCATATCACCCATTGTAAAAGGGCCCGTGACGACAAAACACTTACGTCGGCAGAACGGCCACGGCGCCGATGTAGAGAAATCCGCCGGCCACGAAGGGAATGACCTAGGAAAAGGGGGTCAATCGAAGCAATCACATTAACGAAGACACTTTTTTTTACTAGATCTGACCAATGGGCCGTTGTTCCCAGCAATCCCGTGGCGTCTTGTCGCACACCAGCGGCAAGATTGGTTGACTCGGATGTCGCGCCCGAGGCCGTTGCATTGTGGACGGCAATACCAATAAGTGTCCTGATTGCAGGCACAGTCAAACGTTAAACATCTACTCATTCGAAAGCCGGAATCCATACCCGACCTAAGTATATGAAATAGATGCCACTCAATTTGATACGTTTTGAGTTTGAATCGGAAGACTCACGAAAGCACCGATAGCTGTGAGAAATTGTGATTGCATTGCCTGCTGCTTGCTGAACCCGCTGCGGACAAGAATAGAATAATCGGCAATCTCATGAGGTATCTCATGTGCAAAACACGCAAGAGTAGTGGTAGCTCCAATCAAGGGAGACGCGTAAAATGACGCAGCCATGCTATTGTGACCGAAGTAGGTGAGCCACATGGAGTTTAATCAATTTCCGGTCACTTACGCCAAACCATCGGTGCTGCAATACGATTTGTGATAAGTAAAGGCAAGAAGAAAAGTGCGAATATGAATATCTCCGCGTACATGTTGTGTACAAAATCCCCAAACAAGTTAAGATAGGCGGAGAGCTTCGATGGTCCATTGCTCGCTGCACCAGGCTCGGGAGCAGATATCTCGTCTGTCTTTTCTGACTTGCGCGATCGCAGGCCGCTCTGAGAGACAGAATGCTCTGCTCCGGAGGCCTTGGATGCAGTTTGTTCAGCACTATGCGAATGCGAATGAGAGTGCCCTGAGCCATCCTCCTCGCTGCCAAGCACCCGCAACGTCTTTTCCATGAAGAAAAACGAGGCGAATCCAACGAATATCCCCAAACTATCGCATATCGTAAGGTTCAAAACTCTTGGACACGTAACGACAGGTTCCTGACCCAATTAAAATATTGCGCTTCTCTTCCACCATGACAAAATGAGCCCCAGAGCCCTGATGCTCACCCATAAAAGCATGTGGAATTAGGTGCAGGAAAACGTCTGAGAGAAGTCCTCCAGTCTGCAATTGAGTTAGAAGCGACGCGTCATCAAGTGAGCAGAGTTTCTCGTACCGCGAACGCCGTCATCGTATTGAGCGTGTCCGCATGAATTTCAGCGGGTATAAACGCGAGGATAAAATTGGGAACACTGATTCGAAGAAAGTAATGAGTTGTTGCGGTGTTGAGAGGAAGACACCAACGAGCTAATGTAGAATGTCCCAAGGATAGAATTCCACGCTGGTCCGAAAGGAAAGAGCCAGGCAAACACTTGTCGCAAAAGTGGTGATTGTCCCTCTTCGACAACATCTTTCAGAGAGGACAAATTCTTGATTGCTTCGCAGTCATGGACCTGTGCTTCCTGAGAGAAAGTCACGATACGTGTTAAGGGCACTATGACTAGAGTACTCGCCGATATTGTTGTGTTCAGGAGATTGCGTGTTTCAACATCTAGTGAATAAACAGCGAGTACAAGACACGAGAAAAGAGCGACGAGTGCAAGTAGAGAGCGAAACGACATGGCTGCCGCGGTGAAGCCGAGGTAGTTGTCACTGTCAGTGATTCGATTTGTGACTCCGACGGCAAATCCGGCGTTGCTACCAACGACGAGCTCGCTCAGGCTCGTTCTGTTTTAATCCTTGGTCTTGCCTTTCATGTCGCACACTCCGTCGGAGCAAGCCGTCATCGACGCGGCTGAGAAAATTATGATTGACACGATGGCGAGATACGACCCGTCACACGATGCGTATCACGGTGAGCGCGTCGTGATGAACGCGTCAATTTATCCATCTCAAGACGTGTCGTCTGGCCATTCCAGTGCAGCGCGTACGAAAGACTGCTCTGACGATAGCGAGAAACGCGCCAGCGCAACCAGATTTGCTTGTTGTCGAGCTTGGTGGGGGCGTTTTCCTTGTCTGAATGCGACGGGCGACTGAATTGCGGCCTGCCTGGGGATTGAAGCTGCTCTTTTACACGATGTTCTTGATAAGAAGTACGTCTCCGCTGAACAAGCTGCTGACCCATACAAGTTTTTCTTGCCGTTCTTTGAGTCTATGGCCAATTTGCACGGTATCGATCTTGTCAAAGACGGCCGGGGACGACTCATTGCGCAAGTTATTGATAATGTTTCGTGGAGCACAGAGAAAAAATTGAAGGAGAAGGAGTTGTGGACCAAGTGGCATGACGAGTGCGTTGAGCTGCACTGTGTTCAGGACGCGGATCGTTTAGATGCCATTGGTGCCTTCGGTATATCCAGACAAGTCTTGTGGACCATCCGACTCTTCTAACCGAACATGTATAGGCATCTTACGTTGTGCAGCATATACTACTACCACGAATCAGTACGATATCTTTCCCATCTCTATGCTCAGAACCTTGTTTATCTGTCGTTAGACCACTCTATGCCCCTCCGGGAGATCCAAAGCAACCCCAATCAGCCATGCAACATTTCCATGACAAACTGGTTCTCATTCAAGATCGGCTGAAAACCGCGCATGGGAAACATCTTGCGGCAAAAAGGCATCAACTCGTGAGTAGCCGTGTGTGCTTCTCAACGCATTGTATTCATTCTATTTTGAAGCTCCTTGACTTTATTGCTGCAGTTGATGAAGAATACAATGTCCCTGACTCCGTAGTTTTTTGAAAACCGGGCAAGAAATCAATGTTCTTCACATAGAATCCTTGAAGATGAGCACGTTTGAAATGGGGTTTAGATAACAAATGAATTTGTCCTATCGATGAGGCCGACTCGGAGATTTCTTCTATGTGCTACTCCGAAGTTTTAGTGCTCTGTTCTCTTGCGTGACCAAGGTGTAGGCGCACGAAGCACTTGCACCTTGTGGGAGCTTGTGGGTTGTGGAGCCAGCATGAGACCATACATAGATGTAGACAGACGTCAGTAGATTCGACATCCGTGTGTTCTGAGTTTATCAAATGTGGGGTAGTTAGGGAGGTGCCGGCTGTGGCGACACTGGTGACAGCAAAAGCCGGAAAATGATTTCTCGGAAATCACGAGGCGCACCGGTTGATCGGGCTGTCGTCAACCCTCGTCAACCACAATCTCCACCAATCCTTCTTCGCTTCTGTCATACCGGGTCATGTCTTTTTCCAAACCTCTCACACTAGCACGCCTGAATGACGTGGTGTTGGGCTCGTTCGGCGCCTTCCAGCCGAGCGAAACACTTGATCACTTGGTACGATACCTCGGGACATGGAGCGGCAGCGAGTACGTCTCTCTGCTATCCTACTCGTCGTGTCGTCTAATATTAATCTAGTAAGCTGTTCATGGTGCATTCATTTGCTCTTTCGGCCCTTGCGATGTGATTAAAGTTTCTCAAGGTCATCCAATACGCGATAAAGGTGCTCGTGCCTTTCCTCCGCCTGAGGGCCAAGCTGCAGCATCGTGCAGGACTTGGCAAGACTCCTGATAGCGCTGCTGCTGCTTCTTTCGCCAAGATCGGGAGCATTATCGGCGATTCGCGTACTCTTTGGAGGATATGGGGTACGTTCTCGTTCAAGTCCATATGATCGCGGTGCACCTCATAAGCCTTCTTTCACTAGGGCTCTTACCTATCGTGCAGTGGTTGATATCGTTGGAACGTACACCACCGGCAACACGTAACCTTCTAACCATTGAGCGTCTTCAAGGATGGTCCATGTTAGCGTATTACCCGCTTGAGCACTTGTCTTATCTACTGTTCAACGGACTTATACCATCAACGGTACCGAATATCCTATCGGTCTTCTCATCCTCGGCTCGCCAAATTTCACTTGATGCCAACAGTTTGAGCATATGGTCATGTCGCTTCTGGGCGCTCTATGTACTACTTCATTTCCTTCATCTTCGCGAGGACTACAAGCTTTTGCGAGCCAGACAACGTAATCTTCGCAAAGGCAAGGGAACAGGTCTGAGTTCCGCGGAAAAGAAGGAACTGCAGTCACGATGGGATGCTTACTGGTCGGATTTTGTCACCAATCTTGGTTATTTCCCCCTCACTTTGCACTGGTGAGTATCGGACGTTTCAGGAGTCGTGCATTACTCATCCCGCACCAGGTCTCTAGAGAAAGGCTTATTCAAGAACGATGTTGGCACCTTTGAATTCCTCCTATCGCTAAACGAGGCTGATAACTAATTCTGTAGGTCTGGGTCGGTGTTTTCGGTTTGATCGCGGGTCTCGCCTCCTTTCGGAATGGTTGGAGAGCAACAGCTTTGCCTTCCCCTCCCATACCGGAAGTTGTGGATGATATAAATGCAGTGGCTACGGAAAACGAGACCACAGGTTATGATTTATCCACCTAATTGTAAAGGTAGAATTTATTGGCTCTCCTTTCTTTCTATTCAAAGCTGATTGACGTTTAGTAACAGGTCTTGTATATAAGTACGTACTCGCTGCTGTAATTATGAACGAGATACAAGACCCGTGACGAATGCGCGTGAACGTTAATATGAATCGGGTATCATAGAACTCCTTTAGGAACGTGTGCAGAACCACTTCTTCCTTCGTCGTGGATGACGTTCATTGTAGAAGTTCTCGGAGTGCAGGCGAAGTATTATTAAAAGTGCTCCACTTCCATGCGGGATGTCCTCAACGTCTGAGTGGTATTTTTCGAGTTAGGTACGTTTCACCTTTTGCTTAAGATGTGTGCCACCTGACATATAAGAAGTGGAGTTTAATTCAAGCTTTTACCCATAAATACGGCACACATCTGGTGTTTTTCAATTACACCCTTCCGAAAAACCATTACATGACCTTTTCAGACGACCATTTTGATATCATCTTTGCGGGTGGTGAGTCAATCTTTATGTTCAGAGTGAAACCACTTCTTGAAGTCATTACCACTAGGAGGAGCCGCTGCATGCGTAACTGCGGGAAGGCTTGCTCAGGCTGATCCTAATTTGAAGATCCTGGTTCGTCGTCTGTTCAGTATGCTTTCACGATTGCTTCACTGTCAGCTTGGTATTAGATCTTAGAGATGGGGCCTTCGACGAAGGATGTGCCAGACCACGTACAGCCTGCACGCTACTTCCAAAACCTCATGAACCCAGGTGAAACTTTTACACTGCACAAGGGCAAACCCAGCCCAGCCTTGGCGGGTCGTGAGGTAGTGGTTCCTTCCGGTCGTTGCCTCGGAGGAGGGTCCAGCGTAAATTGTTCGTTTTATCCCCTGCCTACTCCAGCGATATCTTTCCAGCATAGAATCTGACCTATCTATAGTCGCCATGTACACCCGTGCTGCGGCGTCAGATTATGATGATTGGGAAAAAGTACACGAGAATCCTGGTTGGGGCTCAAAGTACTTGATACCTTTGTTAAAGAAAGTGGGTTCGTCTCACGCGACATGTGTTTGGGGTCGTCCAACTCACCACGCTCAGGCCGAGACGTTCCAAGCCGATGACATTCCTGAAACACACGGGAATTCGGGACCAATTAAAGTCTCGTATGGCCCAGATACTAATGTAGCCTCGCAGTTCTTGGAAGTCGCCAGAAAGTACGACAAGGAACGGGAGTTTACCGATGATGTGAATGGATTTTTCACATGTAATGTCTACGGTGTCAGTATTCCTCTTCCCCGCGCATATACACATACTGATCATTTGACTCTAAGAGATGGCCGAGGTATGCATGGCGTTGAAAATATGTACACACGCTCAAAAGCACTTCTACAGATACATCGATGCGATCACTGGTCGTCGTTCGGATGCCGCCCACAACTATATTTATAAGCATATGGACTCGGGGCACACAGGCCTTACGGTCCGTGAACGGCGTCGCGTTGTTCGAATTATCTTTCAGTATGCTTTATTTGCTGTTAGAGCCGTGCGACGTCAACGTAATTTACTCCTCAGGAATTTCCGTGCGGTCGGAGTTGAATACGTCAATGACACTGGTCCTTGTGGCGAGAGCGTTCAGAAACCAAAGCCGTCCGTTTCATATGCTTCAAAACTGATAGTTGTCTCCGCCGGTGCTTTTGGTTCGCCTGCTATTTTGGAAAGGTACTACTTTGTGTTCAATCTTCCATTATTTAATTTTGTCAACAATCTGATGCACAAGGTCTGGAATCGGAGGAGTCGATGTGCTCAAAAGAAACAAAATTGAGCAGATCGTGGATCTCCCTGGCGTAGGAGAACACTATATGGGTATTTCTGAATTCATCTGAGAAAAATAAAATCTGACCAGGCATGACAGACCACAATCTCATTTTTTCGCCTTACTTTGCAAGTGAAAATGCTGACACTATGGATGCCCTTTTCCGAGGAAACAAGGCCCAAATTGAATGTGGGTTCTAAATTCTTCTTGTCTGCAGATCTTTATCTTGAATGGCTCAGCATTTGCCACCCGCTGGGCCCGGGACGGTCAAGGCCCCATGGCACAGAAGTGAGTCGATCTTGTTCAAAACGAGTAACTGGCAGTTGACAATCTACCTAGTGGGCTTGATGCCGGTATTAAGATTAGGCCTAATCCGAAGGACCTCGACGAGATAGGACCAGAGTTCAAGGCGACATGGACCAATTATTTCGAACATGCTTCAGACAAACCTGTCATGTGGATCGGAACTTTTTCTGCGTAAGCGAAATACTGGGTCTGAAAATTTTCTCGTACTCTCACCTAATTTTTTTCCAGCTATTCCGGAAATAATTCTGCTGCCCCGTGGGGCAAGTACTTCTCAGCGACGTACTTTACTGTGAGTCGTGAAATGGTTTTGTTTATCCTCTCGGCCCGATCAAATCTATCAATAGGAATACCCTGTTTCCAGGGGTCGTGTACATATATCCACTGGTTTGGACCCGTACGGGAAACTCGACTTTGAGCCAGGATATCTTAATCAGTTAGTTGTAATTTCACTTCACACAACATTCTGATGACAAACTCTCATCAGCTCAGCTGATCTCGCAGTCCTAAGATGGGCGTATAAGAGGTGTCGTGAAATGGCTCGTCGTATGGACATATACCGGGGAGAATTCGTGCTCGGGCATCCGATTTTCCCAAAGGGTAGCAAAGCCGCTACCAAAGACTTTCTTATGACTACGATTGTTAGTTCCGACCAAAGAGTCTTGAGGGTCTTCATTATCATCGAGCGCTTTCAGCGCGACTAGCATCATTGGTGTGTTGCAATTCGGGCTGAGAGCGAATGAAATCAACAGAACTCCTAGGCCGCCTCGGGAGACTTTCCTCATATGCTGTTCTACGGACCATCGGGTGCAGGCAAGAAGACGAGGATAACGTGTACATTGAAAGAATTATTCGGTCCTGGTGTAGAAAAGGTACGTGGCTGGTCAATATCGCGTGAATTGTCCTCACTATAGAATAGCTCAAAATCGATCAAAGAGTATTCCTATCACCCTCTAAACGAAAGTTGGAGATCAACATCGTACAGAGCAACTTCCACATTGAGATAACACCAAGGTAACGGCATATGAATTATGGACATGTAACTCAACTTCATTTTGGACTCAAATCCATAGCGAAGCCGGAAATTATGACCGTGTGGTCATTCAAGAATTGCTGAAAGAGATTGCCCAGACGCAACAAGTTGACCTCAATGCGAAGCAACGATTCAAGGGTCAGTAATTTCTGACCTATTAAGTTTTCTCCCTCGCTGAACAATATCCAAGCGGTCATCATAAATGAAGCAGACTCGCTCTCTCGTGATGCTCAAGCTGCACTTCGTAGAACTATGGAGAAATACATGGCCAATATGCGGATTATCCTCTGTGCAAACAGTACCAGCAGACTGATCGCACCAATAAAGAGTCGATGCCTCCTTATGCGTGTCGCTGCACCTAATGCTGAGGAGGTATGTTCATCAGCCTTCGCTGACATGTATATACCTGCTTAACGTCGGTAGATGGAAGTGGTGCTCAACTATGTAGCGAGGAGAGCACCTTTCACGCTCCCGCCAGAGGTTGCTCGGAAAATTATTGAGGATTCTGGAGGAAACCTCAGAAAAGCCATTCTTGTCCTGGAAGCTTTGAAGATGCAGTCGTAAGTTCATGTCTTCCGGAAGGGCCCCTTTGCTACCATGTTTCATGTAGACCCGACCTTAGTGGGCCCTTGACGATTGCAAAGCCAGACTGGGAGACGTATTGCCATAAAGTTGCCGATCTCATTATAAGCGAACAGTCGCCATCAAGAGTCATGGAAGTGCGCGCTAAATTTTATGAGTTGTTGAGCCACTGTATACCGCCGACTGTCATTCTCAAGGTCAGCCTTTCTTGATCCTGCATCTGCTTTGCTCAGTCTTGAATACTTTACAGACGGTCGCAGAACGGGTTGTGGAACGAGTGGACGAGAGCTTGAAAGCCGATATAATGCACTGGACGGCATTCTATGTACGTTGCCCGCATGTTTTTTTCCTCGAGTTTAATTCTCCTTTTTCCACAGGAGGTTCGAATGCACATAGGAAACAAGAAGATTTTTCATCTTGAAGCATGGGTGGTGAAGGTCATGAGCCTTTACAAGGTAGAAGCCTTGTTTCCCACTTCATTTTGTACTCGGCTTATAAGCACTCTATTTCAGCATTTCTTCTATGATATGGATATGTCGGCTTTCGATTGAGTAACAGTGAACACTGTCTATTACGTATATATATATCCCATTTCTACGTATGTGACGGAAATGTGCGCAGGTGCAAGCAGCCAATTGAGTACTGAGAAATCCGGGTTCAAGACTAGCGCACAAGGATGATCAAAGCTTTACATTTCGGCACGTGATGGGAATACATTACGTAACGTCTGTACAGTACAGGCTATTTAATGCCAGGAAGTTTGATAATGTTTCCTCGAACAAAATCCACTGTGGACATAAAAGTTCGGGCTCGGTATAAGCTTTTCCGCCTCCTTGTCCGCGTTCCCGTCCCCTAGAGCAAACCCAGGTGCCCTATGGTGCTGGATTGTTGACCTGCTTGACTTTTCCTTGCTTTGAACCATTGCTTTCTGTCCTGGAGGGATATCCGTATGACATTACCCGCCACTACCGCCCTCCTTGCCCAGCAACAGAAAGATTATCAGGCCGTAGTGGCTGCTTGCAGAGCTGTGAGTGGATGTATCGGAATAACGGTTTGGGACTGGACCGACAAGGTTTGTGCTTTCTTGCAATCCATGCACGACTCCAATTCTCATTTGTACCAGTACTCTTGGGTGCCTGGCGCATTTCCTGGACAGGGTGCTGCTTGCCCCTGGGATGCGGTAAGTGATACATGCATGACTTTATATGTTATCCTCAGCGAAGGTTTTCACCACAGAATTTGGTCAAAAAGCCAGCCTATGCGGGTATTGTCGCGGCGCTGAGCTGAAGATATGTTCGTGATGTTACAAGAATAAGGGGCTTTGTAGTTATTTTGTGTACGAGATTACCAATTTTTTGATTTTGATTTTTGATTTTCTCCTATACCCGCCGGGGCCTTGCCCTATGCCGGGTTCTACTTTCTATGTACAAAACTCTAGTCGCACTGTCTAACCTGTTTCTCTGATGCTTTGGCTCCCGCTATTGCGTTCGCCTGATCGCGCCCGGAATTCTGAGACTACCAATATACCGTTGACATGATGTACATATGCATACTTTGCTTAGCTATGCATAGGCGCACCAGATGATCCAGATCTGATGGGGGAAGAACGTACCTTTTCGTTAAGGTCACCCTTTGTTGAGTAACAACTGCTTCACCTGTGAATTGTCCTGCCATTACTATGACCCATGGCCAGACGACACTTGAAACCATACAGGATGAATACGCCGAAGAGTTAAAAGTGACCTTCTATCCACAATTGTACCTCCAGCGCCGGATATGGATCCTCGATGTAATGAGGGCAGAGAAAGTGGCCAAAGTAAGCACGACGTTATCGACCAATTTATGCAACGATTAATCGGTGACACAGGTACTGGATCTTGGCTGTGGAGAGGGACAACTTCTAGCAGTCCTCTGCCAGCCAGCTCCTTGGCTCTCACCGCCGCCTGCTCCTATTCTTCTGACGTCACCAAAAGAAAGTACAGATTCTCGAGAAAAATTACAATTATCGTCTCAATACAAAGATGAGATACCTAACATTCATCCTACACACGTCATGGGACTAGACATATCTTCAGAGGATTTGGATTTTGCAGTCCAGGGTACTGCTCCACCACAGCCAGAAATTGAGTTCGAGAAAGGTCATTACTATACGAGCTTCTCCAGTGTCAACCCGCGATGGGAAGATCTTGACGTCAAAATCTGGAAGGGAGGTCTGGAGGTCATCAATGAAGACTTCATTGACGTTGAATGTATTGTTAGCTCTGAAGTGTACGCGTTTGTAGCTAGCTTCAACAAGATGATGCTGATTATGAACTTTAGAATCGAGCATCTGCCTCCAGATATATTCCCTGCCTTTACGCCTGTCATTTTTGGAGTCTACCACCCACGCCTCTTTCTTATAACTACCCCTTCGTACACGTTTAACGCACGATTCACGGCCCCGATGGCGCCACCTTCTGCGCGTAAAGGATGTCCTGACCCAACGAGACGTACTGATCGAATTTTTCGACACAGCGACCACAAGTTTGAATGGACCGTAGATGAATTTCAAAATTGGTGTGACATAACTGCCAGAGACTGGGGTTACGAGGTGAAGGTCTCGAGTGTGGGCCGCTCCATTGAAGTGGATGAATGGGGTAGGGATGCAGAATTAGGCGGGGCAACATCGGTAGCAATTTTCAGGCGACACGATATGGATGGGAGGGAACAGAGAGGCCGAGAGGCATTGCGGGGTCTACAATTGAACACTGGGCCTCACGAGTTACTGGCACACCATAAACACCTGGCGCACACAGATTCAGAAAAGCCACGATCATTAGAAGAAATTGGGTTGAAAATCAAGGAGAAAATGGAGGAATTCCGGGAAGGACTGATGAGAGTAGAGGAGCTCTGGTTTGAACGAGACATTGCTATTCTATGCGGAGGTTGGATCGAGATGTTGATCAGAGCAGTTGAACAGTCGGACCTTTTCGTCTTGAAGAGAAACGGAGCGGGGATGAGAGATAGAAGAGGTGATTGGACAGTTGAATTGGTCGGTGGAGTTGCTCAGCCCAAGGAATACTGGTCAAAAGAGGGAAACACAAGTATGGACGCCATTCCGTTCGATTGGATCTCAGGTGGAGAGGCTGAAAGTAGTGAAGGGGAATGGGGCGAATCGACAGATATGGATGGAGATGTGTCTCGAGATGAATCTGGAGGGGAGGACGACGTGGAGGATTCAATTCCTTGGTCACACAGGAACCAGTGGGAGACGGAAGAGGAAGAGGACATTGGTCTTCTGAAACCCAGTGGATGGGGTAGGACAATTGGTTGGGCTGAAGGTGATGATTCCGACATATACAACAGCGGAGAAATCTCTACAGCAGGGTGGGATGGTGACGAAAGCGAGGACACTAGCTGAGGTCAGTTTCAAGTCAATCAGGTCATGCGAATACGAAGAGATGCAATTTCAATTAGTCTGGTTATACAGACTGTATAATTCGTTAGCAGCGTAAGGCAGTGAAGCGGAGAAGTTTACGTACTGGGTATATTACTACGAGAAAACGACCTATACCTTCGGCCTCCTTACTTCGCTCCAGCCTTGATACTACGCACTGGTGCTGTGGATGTTGAATATAGTAAACGAGAGGGTAGAAAAGATTGAGGAGGTCGTACCGATGAGAGGGTGCAGTTGAGCAAGATAGGTGACCATCCAGAGCAAGTAACAGGCCACCAGCCCTATCAATAGACTCGTACGAATCACCCTATGGACCGTTGAAGTGAAGCTGATATTTCCGGCATATAACGACGCACATTTGATAAGGGCCTTTAGGAGTGAAAAGAGTAGCCAATGCCATAAGGGCGGCGACAATAGCGAGCACAAAGAAGACGGGTAGTATTGTAGCCATAGTGGCGGTCTGTAGTGACGACTCGGAGCACGGCATCATGCATCATTTCCTATTGAACGACACTGATCGTGGGAATTATTCGAAATTATAGTATCTTCAAACTGAATTTATCGTCGACGGTTGTGGCCGACTATATATCGCGAGTAATGATATCGATGGCGAGTGACAAGAAAGTGTTTTGGTTAAGTTTGCCATAATTATCTATCAAACCCCTTTATTTACGCAAAGCCTGCAACAATGCCGTCGTGCGGCCATGCCGACTTTCTGACGAAATCCTGGTTAAGAACAATGTATCAACGAATTATCAACGTGAACAATTGCAACAGAATGAAACTGACTTCGTCAAAAAGGAAGAGCGGCACATTCACCAAAGAAGACACTTGGAACTACAACAACGAAGTCAGTTACAGAGTTGACGAAGCATATTGGATTCTATAATCTCAGATCGTGACGCCAGCACAACCAGAGACCGCTTTGCGGACTACAATGGCGGTTCGATAACGGAAGCTCGAGGTGGTGGACTCGGGCTGAACGTTCCTGAACATTCCTAGTAGCAACCGTTGAGGTAGCATCCTAGGGATCGGGCCAAGAAACGAAAAGAGCTATCAGAACCTCGCCTTCGAGACAATAGAGGGTATAGGAAATAAAACAAAAAAAACCCTGCTCCGATGATTGACGCAACTATACGGGTGTATATATCAAGTTTGTTAGCGTCATATTTAGTCACAGCCGACACGGCACGCTTTATGGAATAAAACTTGCATAAACTTCGGGTTACCGACATCGACAAGTGTAACTCAATAGAATGGCGTGATCGATGCCTACACGACAAGAAGGGCCAGGACACTGAGAGCGTAGATGAGTCTTGATCATGTCCGTTCAATCGCACCCATAGAACAGTGATCAGAGAGATGACCAGACCTAAAGCATTTCAGCAGGTAAGTAGGTAGATTACCGGCGAGGTCACCACATATGGACGTCAATCGCATAAATTTCGACATATTGTTTTTGAAGAGAAACAAAAGATATACACGATACCAATAAGTTTTCAAGATGTAAATCCTGCCACGATTCCATCGTACGCAGGCTTCTTGACGAGGTTCTGTGTGTGAAATTTGATTAGAAGAGCATCAAACTAATCCTGACAGTATTTACCGCATCCCACGGGCAAGCGGCACCTTGACCACTGAAAGTGCTCGGAACCCAGGAGTACTAGAACGACGGTTAGAACTATTGGTTCTTAATAATCAAATTCGATTTACTTTGTCAGTGTAGTCCCAGATGGTGACGCCGACGCAACCAGAGACCGCTTTGCAAGCCGCGATGACGGTTTGATAATCTTTTTGTTGTTGTTCCCGAAGTGCAGCGGTCTCAGGCAACGTCATACGAATATCGAGTTCGGTAAGGGCAACCTCAACGCCGAGAGCCGCAAATTGTTCCAAATTAGCTTGAAGAGTGGTGGGAACTTCGCCGACAATCAAATGAGCTTGTACACCAATACCGTCAATAGGCACGCCGGCTGCCTTCAAAGACTTGACGAGATTGACCATGGCTGTCGACTTGGCGCCGGTTCCTTCGATGTTGTAATCATTGATCTTATATGGTCAATGTTGAGACATCTATGAATTGGCAAGAAGACGCCATACATAGAGTTTCGCATTAGGATCTGCAGCGCGAGCGGCCTGGAGGGCAACAGGGACAAACGACTCTCCCATGGTGTTATAGAACACATCAGAACGCCATGTCCCATCGTCGTTGAAGGGTTCTTGAAGGATCATGAATATTGCCATACACACTCAGAACTCAATGCTCACCATTGATCACATCCCAGCTGTCTTTGAATCGTGAAGATTAGTACAGCCACAAATCAAATGAAAAAGGAATGTGGTTACAACTGAAGATAGGAACTTAGCAAAATCTCAATAGCATCAGGAAAACCTCACATTTGTCCTTTGTAATGACCGACGAGAGTCCCACAATGGTTAGCGACAATGCTCGTGAGGGTAGCATTGTCAAAGCCTCCGGAAGTGACCCAGCTCGGCAGCTGATTGTACCATACACAGTTGTGTCCTGTCACAGGCGTGTAAAGGTGGGGCATTTTGGGACAGATAGTTAAAAATTACCTCGGACAAGTTGACCGTTCTTTTGGGCTAATGAGACAATTGTATCACCATTGGTGAATGTGAAAACCCCACGAGAAGGCTCTGTGGCATCCTGGAGAGTCAGTGGTATGTCAGCTTGATCCTCCCAACAAGACTGATCTCTTTCGTACCCATTTCATGCTGTTCCCCTGTTTGAGAGTTGATTAGTTTACACGGATTTTCATTGAATCAACTTCATACAGGTGTAAGTTGAAGGAAGTCGTTGGTATTGCTAAGTTCCGCAACATAAGCAGTATCTGTGAGCTCCGGATTATCAGTTGCAGAGCCGAAATATTTCTTTCCTGCGGCGACTGCGACATTTGCGAGTCCAGCGTTGGACGTTCCAGTGGGTAAAGCACTCCCGCCTGTAGGGGTCCCGGTTGTGCCGACGGTGGACGAACCCTAGGTCAGTAAAGGATGAGTTCTCTATTTAGCGTCACGGGAAAGAATCACTTGCTTGCAAACATTGTGAATAGTAAGGATTGATAGTAACACAAGTCCAGCCGGCGACACAGGTCTATCAAATGATTAACACAACAGGTCATATGTCTTCAAATGAGCCGAGCATAGTACCGTTGATCCAGTCCAACCGGTACCACCACCTATTCAAAGCATGAGAAAAAGATGGAAACATGTAGATAGTAGCCTGACATTGTCCCCAGGCTCCCGACTGAGCTTTGGCGAGAGGAATTAAGGCAAGGAGGGCTGCAAAAGAGGAAGAAATTTTCATCATGATGTTGACAGCTCT
>JAGGAW010025820.1:0-32293 GCA_017657375.1 Termitomyces sp. T27 | reverse complement strand
GTTGATAAGGTAGAAAATGTACCATATGTATCAAGTGAGCTCTAACAGCATAGCATGCAAGTTCTAATGAAATTCTGAAAATCTTTTCCTTTTCCTCCTTTTTTGTTTGATTTGCTTTGTCAGATACACAGTACAATGATGCATAAACCCATTTTATGTGTTGTGGAAGGAACAAGTAGTCATGGTGGTGAGCCCAGAGATTGCAGAGCATGAAATGAGAGTGATCCAAGCTCTCAGACCAAGTGGTAACCTATCAAATGCCATCATGATGGATCTTCAAATTCATCTACAAAGACTTGGCATGGTCCTTACTTTAATCTCATCATTTTAACAATCAACATGTACAGAACCCTATCCTTGCTTTTCCACTCTTCAGGATTTTGCATGTCCTAGCCAGGAGTGATATATGATACCCAGCCATAGTCTCATCACATCACCTTAAGTTTGGCATTTAATAGTAAGAGAGTTCTTGAGTGAGCAGCACAGCATGAAAGGAGAACAAACTCAGGCAGTGTTGTCAACTTGATTGAATTTGTCAAAGTTATCATAAATCTGAGTTTCCTGCTACTGGAAGACTTTCATCAAGATTTTAATTAAGCTCATGTATCATATACATCAGGCAGTATGAAATAATATCGATATCCTCACTCAACACTGTCAAAGCTGATAACTACTCATTGTTCACCATCAAAGCAACATTATAGCACTCACTCATAAATCCAAAACTCTAAGCATGAGACATATGTACACTGCCCAAGCACACACACATCCCAACCCCACACCATCATTACAGACTCAATTCATTGCAGAAAAAGCACACAAAAAGGAAAGCACCTGAGTCAATCCACTATGCACACACACACTATGGAAATGTTCTATGTCCCTCCCTCCTCTTCCCTCCTTCCCTCCTCCTGCCTTGCTCTGCTCTGCTCTGCTCTGCTTATGCCTCCTCCTTGACCCCTGCATGCTCCTCAAACCCTTCAACAGCTATATTTCACCTCCACCACTCATTGATGAACTCAGTTACCATGTTGTCAAGCAGGATCTTGTTCTGCTTTTGGACATATATTTGTGGCAGGGTAAGGATTAGTGAGGTGGGTTAGAGATGGGAGGATGGAGGGAGGGGAAAGAAGAGGGAAAAGGAAAGGAGGGGGGAGGCAAGGAGGAAGGAAAAGGAGAAGGGAGAGGAGGGAGGGAAGAAGAGAGATGCATGGTTTTGTTGGTGACCTTTTGTTGTAGTGATGGGATTCTCTCTGGTTCAATGGGTGACTTGAGGAGCTCTGAGAGATCTTTGACCACTTTCTCCAGGTCTCTGTGGAGTGTCCAACTAAATCAGCTCCTCACCTCCAATGAGAGAGAGAGAAAGACAGAGCACTCCCTCTACACATCTTTAAGTGTCCTCAAACAACACCCTCTCATTTGCCCTCCTCAAATAATATGCCAATACATATGTCCACATAAGCATCATGTGACACTTCTCCACCTCCTTGACCACCTTCTCCATGAACTGCACCTTGATCCACATGAGTGCCAAGCTCCACTGCATCTCATCCATCTTCTTCATCTTTGCATACAACTTGACAAAGAGCTTTGTGGACTGCCTGTAGTTCACCTAGCAATTGTAGTACTGCAGGGTGTGGATGCAGGCCCATTAGAGGCCATCAAGGTAGGACTAAGAAGGCACTCAATGTTGCTTGCACACTATTTTAACACTGCCAAACATCTACCTGCTACTTCAAATCATGTTCTAATATTGACAAACACTACTGCAAATCACTTGCAACCTCCATGGGTCATCAACACTCCCTCAAATCACTTGCTATTCACAATTTTTTATGTAAACATTACCAGCACTCCTATTCTGTTAAAATTTTTCTCTTCTCCACAGATCCCTGCTCACATCTTCAAATCTCCTTGTACTTCCCTTCTCCACCCCCCACTTGTCAGGTGTCATGTTCATATAGCCAAAACACTTAATGCTATCATGGGAAAATCAGATATATATCCATTTTTAGTAATTTCTCATGTTTTTCATTTTATCTCTATCTCTCTTGGCTTTCATGCTTATTAGGCATCTTCAAAGCATCTGCCTCCCTTTCTTGTCTCTCTTTAGACATTTTGAATGATACAAACTAATGAGGCTAAACATTGATAAAATACAACATGAACAAAAGATGTGATTAGACTATACATTCAGAAAGCTATGACTTGAACAAATGAGAAGATAAGCTTTATGAGGTGTCAGGGGCTATAACAAGTATAATCAAGGGAGTGGAAGTGAGAAAGGAGGCTTAGGTACATATTGTGCATGATGATGGCAGTAGGTCAAGGAAATTTTATTTGAGGCTGTGGGCATGCCAAATAGTGATAAAGCATTTAGAAATGTGTGGATGAGGTGGCGAATGTGTACATGGACTCTGTATACTGCTAATGAACTTTTACTGGCATATAGAGAGAACTGATGAACAACAACAGTGGCAGGTTGAGTAGATTTTGTTAGAAGCCAAGTACATGGGAAACAGTAATGAGGATTTGAAGAAAGGTATTAGAAACACTATGAGTAAATCAGCACACTATATGCACCAGAAATAAATTATCACTGACAGAAGAGCCAGACCAATAAATTTTAGGTTTGTTGCCTGAAGGTGGTCATGTAGTGGCCCATAAGCATGGTAAAATCATGGTAGACATTTAGAAATAGCCTGGAGGAGAGTTGCTAAGGTGCTATGGGCTATAACAGATTGAAAGAAGGGCATGAAGTGGGGCTAGGGGACTCTTGAGTGCTTGTAATTGTGAGGGAGGATGACTTGAAGTAAGAATCCTCTGCTACATCAGAGAACAATGTGGAAAGTGTTGATGCCAGGTTGACAAGGCTAACATTGGCTATGAAAAGTTCATTGGAGGTGAGAGGGAATGAGAGTTGGATAGCAGCTTGAGGAAAAAGTTCATTCCAGCCAGGGCCCATAGAGAATAGTGATGAGGGGCTGTAGATACACATTAGTAGCATGGCAAGTTAGTAGGTAAAATCTACATGCCGTAAATCAATTTTAATGAAAGCAAGATCACATACTTCAGCCTGGGAAGACTAAGTTCATAGGCTTGCAAGGTGGCATGGCAAGTCCAGGATGTCCCTAACATCATGTAAAAATGTGGGGGAGTGCTCACAAGGTATTGTGAGTTGAATTTTCTGCTGGCAAAGAAGCAAGACTGACAAAGTCAAAGGTTGTTGGCTGGTGGTGGGAGAGTTGCGAGGGCAGGGTAAAGGGTAGTGGACAGCTAGGGAGTAATATTAAAAGTGGTTTGAGGTTGTAGGAAAAGCCTATGTACCTTAGCAGAAATTAGTAATGGCAGGCATGCAAGCCCATGAACTCAAAGTTCACAGGCTTGCATGATGTTGTGGCAGGTTCTATACCTCCCTAACATTGAGAGGAAATATGAGAGAGAACTTGTAAGATGCTAAGGGGCTAAACAAATCAATTTAAAGGCAAAAAAATGAGGGATTTAAGGGCAAGAAAGTGAGGGGAGGAGGCTAGGATGCTTAAGGTGGTGGCAGTGAGGTTGTAGAGAGCATAGGACAGTGATGGCAGCTGTAGAAGTAGGGTAGAACATTCATAGAGGCAACAAAATATATTCTAGCAGACATACTTTGCACATTTCTGGCTGCTTAGGCCTCCTAGCACCTCTCAACACACCTAAAATCTCCTCAAAGTTCCTCTTGCATGTGTTTGACATGTCCTGGCTGTATGGGGAGCAAACAGTGTGAAGAGAAGGCAAGGATGCAACCTCTCCTCCATGAGAGAGGCCATTGTTGCATGTAAAATTCACTCAAACAAGGTGGGCATATGAGCCCACAAACTGTAAGATCAGAGGCTTGTGGAATTATATGGCATGTCTTACACCCTCACCAGATTGAGAGGCAATGTGGGGGGGAGGGTTTGCAAGCTATAACAGATCAGTTTGAGGGGGCAGAAGTGAGTAGAGGACTGGGGTGCTCATAGTTATATGTGACAATGGGAGTGAGTTAAAAAAATTTTGTTGTGGGCAGCATATGCAGGGAACAGTGACAAAATGCTGCAGGAACATGTTAGTAACATGGCAAGTCCATAGGTATACTGTACATACTGTAAATCCATTTTCATTGGCAGGGAAACAAGACCAACAAACTTCAAATGCTGGCAGAGTGGCTCATGACCACAGAGAAGAGGGTGGTGGAGGCCTGAAGAAGCTTGCTCATGTCAGATGATGCAGTGCATGTCAAGAATGACAAAGAAGAGCTATACAATGATAGTGTTAAAAGAAATTTCAAGGTAATAAGCTCAGTTCACATACCTTGGTAAATGCATGACTGGTAGACCCATAAATTTACAATCACAAAGTTCATGGATTCATATGATGATGTGGCCAGTCCTGAGCACTCCAATCATTGAGAACAACAACAGAGTGACTGGTGAATAGAGTTGAGTTATGTTAAAGGTGCAGAAGATGAAGTCAAGGTGAGGTGGATCATTGTTATGATCAGTATCAGCTGTGAGCTAGGGTGAGGACATAAAGGGTGGAGATGTTGTGAAGGCAGTCACAAAGGACTACAAAATAAGGTTAGATAGTGCCCAAAGAATAAGAAAAAAATCTGCATACCTCAGGAGGTAAAAGACCAGCAGATATTTGATGCCATAAACTCTGTGAGTCGATGAGCATGAGAGAATTCATGACTTCAGCATGATGTTATGGTGGGTTAACAACCCTTCCTATATTAGAAGATTGACATGGAGAAGACAAGAGGCTGCAAGAAGTTTTGTATGTGCAAAGCTGATGGAAAAAACATGGCACTATGCTGCATAAAAGTGTAAGTAAAGTTTTAAAATGACAGACAAAGCATACTCACCTTGAATGTGAGAAAGAAAGAAACAACA
Organism: Termitomyces sp. T27; assembly: GCA_017657375.1. Taxonomy (NCBI): domain Eukaryota; kingdom Fungi; phylum Basidiomycota; class Agaricomycetes; order Agaricales; family Lyophyllaceae; genus Termitomyces; species Termitomyces sp. T27. The sequence goes on along the minus strand of JAGGAW010025820.1, from coordinate 27,383 downwards.
AACATGAAGTTTGTAGACACATGTTGATCATGTGGCAGTGAGGACAGCCTAGAAGATCAGTTGCAGATATATGTGGAGTTATGTCAGTAAATGTCAAAGAAGAGCTATGAAAATGGTCATGGTTGGGCCATGAACCATAATGTTTATAGGGTCATGGAGATGGCAGTGTGGCAGAAATGGCTGTAAAAAGCATGCAGTATGTTGGTAGAGTTTATTCAAAATGAGAAAGGGCCACATACCTTGATTCTACATAGTTGAATTCAATGGTAAGAGGAAGGAAAGTTGAACAAAGTTGAACATTGAGATTTAAACAGTTGATCAATGCTGATTTGTCATCTTCCCTTGTTATCTTATCTTGATCTATTAAGATGCCTGCTTCAAACAAATTCAAATCTCAGTCATTATCACTTGATGCCAGACAAAATTATAGTAGTGTCCTTATTTACCTACTCAGTTTTATAGAAGTATCACAGACTCATCCCCCACCACATCCTGCAATCTTCAACACCACTGATCAGAGAAAATGAGCACCACCACATCTCCTTTGAAGATGCCATCCTCAATCTCTCTTCATATTCTCACTAATCCTCTCAGTGACCAATGCCACAAACATTGTGCCTGTGCACTCTAGATGATATAGTAATCTAAAAACTTTTTCATGATTGTAATTCAACAACAAAGGAGGGTTGCAAATGATCATAAGTGGGTAGTAGGTACAGAGAGGTGAGGTGTAGGAGTCAGCTGCCAGTTGTCAGTGAAGGCCATGGTATGAAATAAAGGACTGTAAAAATGTTTGTAAAATTCAAAGTGGTATATAGAACAACTTACTTTGATTGAACTTTGAAGTAGTGATGCAAGCCCATGAACATTGTATTCTCAAGCTCAGGAAGATGAGGCAGCAAATTGTAAACCCACTTAACATCCATAGTAAATGAGAAGCTGAGTGTACTAGAGGAATCAAAGGGCACCATGCACCATAGTATCATGTTGCAAGGTGAGAAGTTATATTCATCTGACCATGTCAGCTCCAGCGCATGAAGTTTCTGTAGGGTGTGGAGAAGATGCAGAAAGGTATCATCAACCTGTCAAAAGGTGTGAATTAAGTTCAGAAGCAGAAGCCTTAGTCTATGCACCTCATAATACATTCAAGATAGCAGGAGAAAGTCTCATAAGCATTGAGTTTGTAGGCTTCAATAATGACATAAATGCTGACAGACCCTGTTCTTATCCAATTATGATGGATGGGGTGGAGAGAGTACCTACAATGTTTCTATAATGATTGAAACCTGTTGAAGAGTCCAGGAAGAAAGTGCAGTGGAAAAGGGCATAGGACTGGATGCATTTATCATTGATTGTGGCAAATGCTCAAAAACAATGAGGTGGGACTTGGTGAAACTGAAGGTGATCATGGCTGTGAAGGTGTGGAAAAGCTGGCAGAAGTAGTCAGAATAAATAGAAAGATAATAAAAATTATTACATATATCCTAAGGGCAAATATATGAGTTCACAAATACTAAGTTTATGAGCTTAAGTGATTACGAGTCTATAAATGCTAAGTTCATGAGCTTGAGTAATGATATGGCCTGCTATACATATGGCCTTGGTTGAGAGTGAGCCAGAAATGTGCTCATGAGAGAAATGAATGTGTGTTGGTAGAGAAGGTGCTAGCAATATGTCTGCAATCATTAAAGGCAGTCTAAAAGACCATGGTAAACTCATTTCATGAGACTATGAGCTCATGTTAGGTGATGGAAGGTGGAAGACATGCAAAGAATGACATTGACAAAATGATGACATAGCATGTTGTTGGTGCTTTCTTTGTTACTAATCAACATTAAGAATGGTGTAGAGGCATGATAGAAGCTGTCATGCATATGAAGAACAAGATGTCAGTCTTTGGATAATCATCCTCGTGGTACATTTGGAGGTAGCTGATAAGCACTGCCTTGATTAAAAATAGCTGAGCAAGCAGCTAGCAGATGAGGACTTTAGGTTTGGAGAAAGGGAGAAGTAATGATTTGGAAAAAGGGAGAAGTGATGAGCATGGCCATGCAAACACCAGCAAATGGCAGGTAGTTGTGGTGCATTGAAAAATGTATTAGCTTGTTGACATTGTCAAAGTCTGAATTGACTGACATGTAAGCCTATAATCACAATATTTGTGGGCTCAGAAAGCTTTGAAGGAATGATGTGGTGGGTTGTTAACACTCTCATCCTCAAAGTTCTATGAGATAGCAGCTGGCAAGTGGTGCAAAAGCATGGTGTGATGCAAGAGAAGTAGAATTACACAGGCAAGGAGAGACCTAGTTGCACTTGTGAGCTGACTAAAGAAAGCAAGGTGCAGGCAAGGTATGGTGAAGAGCAACAGATACCTATAAAAAATATATTAGCATTACTTTCTAAAGACAAGAAAATGGATTTGACATACCTAAGTGATGATCTGGCTGAGATGTGAATCCATGAAAAAAAGTTTGCAGCCTCAGCGCAATTATGCAGTCAAAACCTTCCTTATATTGAGAATCAATATGAGGAAGGTGTATATGAGTGTGGTGTGCTATTGCTAGTTGCTTTGTGTTGCTAAGAGGCCAGAGTAAAGGTAAAGGCAGGTGGCCACAAAAAAATCTTAGGCCAGCAATGAGACATGCAGCCATGCTATGAAAATGTGTTAGAGGAAATTTAAGTAAAGAACTAGAGCCTATGCACTCCAAGCGACAATTGTAGTTGACAGCACACAAACCCACAAATGCAAAGTTCAGAGCCATGTATTGATGATGTGATGGTGAGCATAAGAGTGTGCTTAAGCATGTCAAAACACAGTGAAGGTGCAGGGCAGGTAGCTATGGATGAGAGGATAGTCATATGTTGTAGTCATTCTGTGTGCTCTAAAGCTTGTAACATGTGAATGTAGGCCTAGTGCATGCAGAAAACAACATCAAAAAGCTGTTGAATTGCATTAGCAAAGCTCCTGACCAGTAAGCTGAGCTAACAGACCTCAGGGAATCAGAGACTGACAGGCACACAATCCATGACAATGTTTATGAACTCAGTGAGATGGTGGAGCAGATCATAAGCATGTCCATCATTTGACAATGGATCAGCTTGTAAATAATGTAAGATGTGGAAAAAAACATGTTGAAAGTGCATAAGGTGAGGTCATTGCCATTATTATGGCCACAAGCTAGTGGAAGAACATGAGGTAGGAGGGGCATGGAGATAGTTAGCTGAAAGCTAATGAAAAGTAATTAGACTAGTGATATCAATCAGAGAATGAAAAAAAGATATATTTAAGTCAGCAAGCACAAGTTCCACAAATACAGAGTTTGTGGCTGACATGTTCATGTGGCACAGAATCTGCAATCTACTCATTATAAAGGAGTGAGAGAAGGTTTTGTAAGGGCAAAGAATGTGAGTTGATGCATGCCAGAACATGTTGGACATGTGGAGGTAAAGTTGTGACCAAAATCATATTTGAGGGCTTTTGGAGATGCCATAATTCAAGTAGCAGTTGCAGGAAATAGCAGCTGTAGAATCATTGTAAGATGTTGGTAGATTTTTGGAAGAGAGTAATAAGTCCACATACCTCATGAATCTTTAACTGCTTGGGTTTCCCATGCTCCCTCTAAACTCTGCAGTTGTCATCATGATCAGTGAGCTTAAAGACTACAGAAGAGGCCTTGGCCATGTTGGAACATAGCATGAGTCTATAAATCCAAAGTATGTTTGACTAGGCAGGCCAAACAGAGATTTTAAAATAGTTTAAAAACAAGCTACAAGGGCCTCCCAAACTTGTGAGCACTTTAAGGAACATCTATGCCTTTTAGGTTATACAAAACTTGAAATAGATGCAGGAAGCTAAGAAAAATTTGCAGGGTTTTCTCACTTTTGGTAGGGCCTGCCACATCTGTCCTATATCAAAAGATTGTGCAGATTGAGGTGCTATACAACCCATTCATGTCTTATGTCAACTCAACTATTAAGCAAAGCATCATATGATATTATGCTAATGCTCAGGAAATTTAAAATGAGCATAGCAAGGGAGGAAAATTCTCAGTCATTCCACACATTCAGTAGAGTAGCTCATACCTATTCTGCATCAAACAATCATCTAGATAGAGCTGCAGGTTTAACAGCTTCTGCCCCACATTGACTTAACTATCAAGGAAGCCATCATATGACTTCACCATGAATAGCAGAAGGAAATGCTGGTGCAAAGGGTTTGGCATGCTGGCATTGTGGTGAGCAGTCAATGGTTAGTTCAATGGTGCTGTATAGTTATGGATTTGTGAGTGGAGAGTTTAAAGGCCAGTGCTAAAGAGGCTTAAAATATATTGAGTAGAGCTTGGTATTCTTAGGTTACAAAATATGGATTATTTAGCTGGTGCTTACAGAGGTAGGTGTAGTGGATTTAGGTTAGTTTATATCTAAAGATGCAGACTTGACTGCATCAAATGATGGTGGAGGTGAGTGAGGTACCAAGAATGACTCATTATGCATGCAAACAACAGTGCCAAGCAATTGAGGTGAGTGGATGTCTGTAAGCTATATACCAATCTGTCCTTCTCCAACTCAGTCATGTGATGCTCAAAGCCATAGACTTTGACTTAGGCTGCTATAAGCATAGAAATGACTGCTAGCAGATGAGGAAGGCTGATGAGCATGCAGAGGGCATTTAAGATAGTGGCAGTGGTGGGGATTATGCTTGCACCTAAGGATGCGGTAGCTCAGCTGGCACCATCACATCCTGGAGGCTTAAGCAATAGGCTAAGTGGCAAGAGCTAGGCTAGGGGTTTGACTCTCAGTACTGGTATGCACTGCATCCACACAGCAAAACACTTTAGACACTGTGCACCTTTAGATTATTTTAATGCTGCCAAGAAGCCACCATCTGCACGTGACCCATTAGAAGGCTTTGTAGGTTAGGCCATCCATGAAAACACTAATGAAGAATAGATCATTGACATCACATGAGCAATGACGCACTGTTACCATTGTGCTCTGGTCAATCAGGAAATGGAGAGATTGCCCACTGAGAGTAGTACTAAAGAGGTATGGGAAAAACACCATGGAACCTATACCAATAGCATGGGTAGACAGAACTACAAGTACCATGTGTGAGCCAATAGAGAAGCAACAGTAAGACCATAGCCAGCATTAGCTTGGTCTGTGACAGATCGTGATCCTGGCCATCATGCCAGAAGTCTGAAAGGAGGTTCTGTCTGGGCATGGGGAAATGGGTCACCTGACTAAGAAGGGCACATTCTACCAACAATGGAAAGGTGAAGAGAAACATAGTATGGAGTGTAAAACAGATCAGGATGGCACATTAATGGCAGATAGTGAATGGACTTTAATAGATTATCAGAGTGATCAATAGGTTCAAAGGAGTGTAGAATAGTGAGGCAAATGCCGACTTGGCCCACCTAGGCTATCAGCTACTATAATCCTGACCATAGGCTAGAAGTCTACCTGGTCACCTGACACATACTGTAGAACTGACAACATACTCTCTCATATAATCCTGCCTTGAAATATAAAGCACCGCCTTTGGCAGCACTGATATTATCATCATCATCATCATCATCATCATCATTATATGCTTGCACCTGTGCTCATAGATTGTGCTTGTGCTTGCACCTGTAAGAACACAAGTGCTATTTGAGGAATAGGTGGATTCATCACAACAGAGTTCAAACTTGCTATGGTATTGCTTTTGCTACTTGCTTGCCTTCTCTGCACATACAAATACACACTAACCCTCATAGTATCTGAAGTTATCAGTGCTCTATCAATACTCAACTGCCTTCTCTGCACAGACAAATCCATGCGAACCCTCACAGTATTTGAGATTAATGATGCTCCATCAATACTCAGCCTTTCCATCCTCTCAAATGGCTACTTTTTGCTATGAAGGATGGCTTGGACAGTGAAGTTATCCTTGGCAGTGCTAAGGCTAATGTTAGAGTTTAGGCTCTGTGACTGACTGCCACAATAAGAAGAGTGTGAACAAGACATCTAAAACTTTAAGCAAATATGCTGGAGATTCTTAAAATTGTTAGCACTGCTATGCTGGCATCTTATAAGAAGAAATAGGGTTGCAAACTGCACAAAGTTAAGATCCAAGTGGGAAGAAGAGATGATATAGGCTTTGAAGATATGGTATGCATGGGCAGAGGCAAGTTGATGGCTCTAGTCACTGCCATGATTATATGTGGAGGAAAGTTGCATCAATGACTGTATCAGTGCTTGCATTGGCAGCACCAGGTTCCTAGTTGTGCTTAGAGGCTTGTAGGTGTGATGAGAGTGCAGGTGCATGTTTTGATGACAATATCAATGCTCTTATAGTTAGTTTGGTAAATAGATACAATGTGGAAGGTGGTGGAGGCAAAGCAGAATCAATCAGCAATTATGTACTTGAACTTCTTGACTCTAAATGCAGGCTCAACCATAGTTTTTCCATCTTTATAGCACTCAGAACATGAGGGAGGAAGAATGAGAGTGGTGGTGATATGATTGTCAATAAAAACTCATGTTAGAGTAGCTGTGGGCATTGGAGACTTTCTAGTGAGGAAATTGGCATTGGCATTGATAGAGGATTGCTGAGCTATAACAAGCTTCTTTGATTTGCTATAGAACTGAATGTGGTAGTTGTAGAATGGGCCAACAATGCCCTCATAATAGCTTTACATAGTGTAAGTAGATTAATTTAATGTGATGGAGAGAAAAATGCACAAGAAATACACCTTCAAGATTAGAGAGCTTCATAAGGATTGTAATTTCATTGCCCTGCATACTGTAATGAGTTGAATATATTATTTATTGTAGTGCAAAATCAGCAACTCACTTTCAAAAATATCAGATCATCCAGATTCTCTGCAATGCAATGAATCAGCTCCAGACACTTCTCAATCATTGCAAAACACATCCATAATGCAAGATTGTTAGCCTTCATAGCCATCTAGGCTGAATTCACCAGCTGTTTGTCAGAATACCAAGGTAGAATGAGGAGGCAAGAAGGTGAGTTAATGTTTGATACTTTCAATGTCAGACCTAGCAGAGGCTGATGCCAAATAAGACCAACTTTAATGAAGTTTTGCTGATGCCAAGTTTGGCACTAGGTTCAATAACAAGAACATTAGGCTGTGACACATCAGCAATAAAAAAGGAGCATAGGTTTCGAGGCATAGTGATGCTTCCTTTAAAACTATGATAGACTGACATCTTACATGATTCTTACATATGTATTTATTTCTACCATTACAATGATCAGCCAGAAGCCTTTAAGATCACTCATCACAGTTCAAATACTCAGTTTAACAGGTCTATGTACTCTCTGCTTGCCTTTCTGAGCTCTGTTCAGTTCCTTAGACATGAACAGCAACATTATCAAGTAAGTGCTCGATCATACTTATTCATCCTCCTGCTGCAATACTCACACATTTTAGTAGAAAACTCTGATTGTCAGAAAAGCACATAACTTGGCAAATAGAAGCTTCTAGATCAGCTACAAACCATTAACTCTATGCATAGATGATCCATGCATGCTATGACAATCTCAATTTGATATCTTCTCTTAATTTTAGCTGTAGGGATTACTTGAAATCATTTAGCAGATATTGCTGTTTATTGTAATGTATAAACTTCCATAGTTAAATGTAAGCAAAATTACAGAGCTGCATGTATTGCCAATTCAGTGTAAGAATAAGTATGTCACCATTGGATAGGGATAATTGGTTTAAATCCAGCTATAATCCAATCTCCAGCTTCATGTTGAGTTATTTTTTGCTAGGATGCTTTCATATGATGCAGTGCCAGCAATGTTGATAAAGTCTAGCTAGGTATTCTACAAAGGCAATTTGGTTAAATTGGGGATTCAGGCTAATACATCAAGGCAGGTGATATAGCAATTAAAGTGACAAGGAGGAATGCAGTAGCATGGAGAAATAAAGTATTCATGATAAAAAGCAAAATGCCAGGAGACGATGCTAAAGACATAATGAAGGCAAAAAGTTTTGAAAAGCCAAGGCATCAACAATGTGGAGATTTATTAAACTTCTATATGTGAGTATATGAGTATCTAATTCAAACAATGAATGATGTGATTTACTCTTTAATTTGAGTTTGCTTTTGAGAAAGCTGGTTGTCTTCATGAAGATGAATGTAAGCATAAACAAGCATTATGAGATTGGACATACATAGGTTGTCTAGGAAGGATTCTTGCATCAATAACCATCTCTTGTAGGTGTTGAGGTCTGCAAAGTTGCAAGGTGAGATACTAAGAAACTCTAGAATAGAGGAGAATAGAGTGTTGCATTGCCAAATTATATACACAATGCTGCACCAAAAGTCTTAATGCCAGTGGTTTTAGCACTTGATTTACATACTTTTATCATGTTTTAACTGATTGAATGGCTGGAGATACCAGCAAGAATAACATGCTTAGATGTTGTTATCAGTAACTAATCCTTTGTAAAATGCATGTTCATAGTGGGAATAAGATGCTCCTCCAGCTCAAAGAGGTATTAGACAGTGAGCAAGCTCAGTGTGTAAATCCATGCTGACCATTTGAAGAATCATATGCACAACACACATCTTTTCTATCACTAAGACTTTAGGTGCAAGATATTCTATAAATGCTGCAAATTTAGAGTGTTTTCCAAGGATTGCAAATGAAATTGCTGGAGGGAGTATGCAGAGATCATTGCTGTGACTGTTGCTGGGACTTTAGTTAGACTTATGATGCAGAATGATTTGGAAAAACAAGGCAGAATGGAAATTTGAGACTGTCACATTATGCTGAGTGAGCTGGAGACATTCAGCAGGTTGGAAAGATGAGAAAGCACAGCATGAATTCAAAACATCTTTTTTGCCATTAGGAAGTTGTTACATCTCATAGAATCACTCAGAAAATGAAGAATTTGGACAATTGGATGCAGGGGTTGGAGAAGAGGGGCAATAAGACCTGAAATGGGATGTTGTAGAATCTGCCACTGCAGAGGATTGTAGTGAGGCAGGCAATGTCAGGATTAATGCATGGTTCAAAGTGCTGCTAAATAGAGAATTTATGTTGGATGAAGCCTATTGAAATAAGTTACAGTCAATTTTTGTCTTTTTATATGGATTTGAGACTGAAGAAGATCAAGAAGTCAAGGCAGAAGCAGAAGCAGAAGCAGATTGAGAGGCAAGAGAAAGATTAAGAGAGTGAAGCTGTTTTCTTTTGCCAGAGAGCATAGAGTTTTGATGCTCAGGCAATGAAACAGTTAGAGGAGAAGAGATGGGAGCAACATAAGTAGTAGCAGGAGTAGCCAAAGAGTGTCTAAAGCCTGAGTTTCTATTGTAAATGAAAAGCTAGTCAAAATAAATCAGCAAATTTGCAGATAGTAGAAATTTTAACATGACATTAAATTTTTTGACAAGTTTCAAAAACAGCTAAAAGTAAAATGAAAAAGATCTTACTTTGTAATGAGTTGACTTAAAATGCTTATATAAGTCACAAACCTCACCTTAAAATTTGCAAATTGAACAAAAGAACATGAAATCAGATTTGTCTATATAGATGATAAAAATACATCTTGTGATTTCATAATATTAAATGTGAATAAAAATAAGCAACAGACATACCCATGACATTTAATGTGACTTTGATTTGGTCATTGTGTAGCAGTATATGTAAATATAGTCATTTTTTAATGCCAAAGAGTTTAGAGCATATAGGACATAAAGCATTAGAAGTAAAGATTTCATCAGTATGGCCAAAATCAGTAGAAAAGGAATTGTACTATACAGTAACAAAAAGTACCATTGTGAAAGAAGAGAAAGGTGTGTGCAAGTAGTCAATGTGGAAAGAATTCTCAGATGAGCAAAAATACATCATAAATGACATCATATCATTGATTTACTAAGTACTAGTCTCTATGTGTGGTATTTTGCTACAATATGCTATCTAATATTGAGACTCAGATGGACAAGAAGGTGCACAGAGCTTTGTTGATATCACCTCAGGCTGTTTTTGTGAATGTATGCATGCTCATGCTATCCTCTTGCACTTGCAGCTAGCAGAATACTTAATCTTGACCTCATCAAGAAAGATGCTGTCTTTTAGCTTAATGAGAAGAGCATGGCTGATTAATGCTTGGAAGGTCCATGGTACTCAGTGCTGAAGAAGATGCCCTTGACACAGTAGATCATGGCATGGAGTTCATTGATATGAATGTGAGCAGCTGAGGCATTGGTGCTGAAGGTTTCTTGGTGAGCAAACAAAGGAAAAATATATGAGAATGTAGGACTGACTAGCTCTTCAAGGTGAGTTCTTCAAAAATGAAGAGGTAGGCAACCATGTTATTGTTTGCATAGCTATAAATAGTGAGCAAGAGCACGTGCTTAAGTGAACAATATTCACTCATGGTTAGCAAAGTTGTGGAGAGGACCCTGCTTATTGATAATCCTTTTGGTGATTTTCTGGATGCAAATCCTTGAGCTTGGCATAGAGAATGTGAGTGGCTTCAGCAGCAGTCTGGGCATGAAACTTGGCAAGAAGAGAATGTTCTCCATGATGTCAAAGCTGTAGGAGATTTAGAACAACAGAGAAAAGAGAGTTAGGGTTGGTATTAGTGGTGGGCAAGGGCAAGGATGGCATGCTTAGTATGACAACCATTAGCTTCATCTGCATATGAGAGGATGCAGGCAGCTCTATGTCTGTGCCCATGCTTCTGTGTAAGGCTAAAGACACTATGTCTTCATTGCACTCCAACTTGTTTTGCAGGGAAATGCACTTGCTCATGCTCCCATGCTTGAAGCTGGAGCTAGAGAAGAGAGGCAGGAGTGAGGGAGGTGCTAGGCTGTCATCCAACAGAAGCATGAACATGCTAAAGTGCATAGAGGCTGAGGTGGATAATGAGTGCTTGTGCATCACAATAAATTATAATAATGCAGGCAAAGATGAGCATGTTATTATGCTCAGTTATAGAGCACACAGCAAGGAGCACACAGGTATAGCAGGGATTGGAGGGTGCATGGCAAGGAGTGAGGATGAGATGTTGGTGCAGTTTGGTAATCCAGAGTTTGAGGGCACTTTTACAATGATGTTAAGGTCAATTGACATCTTTTTGTGCACTGCTCTTTCCAACTTTATAACAGGTGGTAAAGCACCTGATGTGGTATTTAGTGGAGCAGCAGCATACTCTTTAGAGAGTGAAGAAACAGGTGGCACTTCTTCTTTGACATCATGCATGAAAGTCTCTTTCAGCACACCACTCAATATCCTCTTGATCATCTTCCAGATTCTGCTCTTACCACTGCTCAGGCTTAATGCTAATAGCCCACTCCTATGGCTCTTTATAAACAATGATAGTGATATCTCTTTCTTTACTGCAGCCTTCATACTGAACTTATTGATTGATGACCTCAATACAATGCCCACACCCACACCTACACTGCCCTTTCCTCCTTCCTCTTACTCTCTTCTTCTTTTTCTCACTATTTAAAGTTATGTGCTTTCTCTTCTTCTTCTCTTTGCCCTTGCTCTGCATTCCACACTTAAACTGCCTTAGCACCTTCCACCTCTATAGGTGCAGCCTGCCTATGCTTGTCTTGTGCATGGGCCCTAGCAGCATAATAAGTGATGAGGCCAGTCCTCCAGCCTATCAGCAGCGACGACGATGCACTTTGATGACCTGCTGAAGACAGTGTAATATGGATGGTGTTGCATGCCATCTTTGGTCTTAGTCTTGGTCTTGATCTTAGGCACAAACATGTGCAAATGTGGTTCAGTCATGGAAAGTCTGTGCCCAAATAAGGATGCTCAGACAAGGTGTGTAGTCTCTTATATGCAGTTGACTTTGTTCTTGTGCACTTGACATTTGTAGGCATTGATGATGGCTGTGGCAGGTGTGAGTTTTGTGATAGTGAGTTTTTTGAAAGGAGCACCAGAGTCCTAGAGCTGGGACTGAGGCTTGGGCTAGAACTGAGAATGTCAGAGCCAAGATCCACTGTATCAGGAAGAAGAGGTAGTGGTGTTGAGATTGTAGGGAGTATAATGTGAGAGTGGAGAGGGTAGATGGAATCTTGAAGGTGACAGAGATAGTGAACCTAAAGCTTTAAAAAATGAAGGTGACAGAGATAGTGAACCTAAAGCTTTGAAGAATGTCATCAGCAATGGTTCAAGATTGATGAAAATTGAAGAAAAAGATGATATAAAAGAGAAGGAATGTAAAATGAGCTCAATGAGCTAAATGAATGTGATCATGAAACTTGCATCAGTGGAGCAGGATGTTTGTTAAAATGCATGAATGAAGATAGAAAGGACACAGTAAAAAAAAAAATAGAGCATAGAAATAGAATGATGAAGGTTGATATGAAGTAGAACAAAACAAAGAAAGAAGGAAAATTGAAGAAGAAACTGGAACATACCTTGCAGCTCTCTGAGTCTCATCCTTGGATTAACATTCATCTCCTTCTCATCTGTTACATTCACTATGCACTCTTTCCTGCATTCTTTTACATGTTTGCAAAGCGATCATGCAGACCCAGAAACATTCACTTTGTTTAGTGGCAGTAGAAGCAGCTTATCCAAGCTCAATGTTGATCTCATAGGCATGGGTCTTGGTGATCTTGGCTCAGATGCAGTCATTGAGTGCAGGCCCAAAAACAAGCTCAGATGAAACAGGGACAGCATGAGTGGAGAACATAGTGAGAAAGGTGAGATAGGCAAGTGTAAGAGTGAAAGAGTAAGCAAAAGTGAAAACACAGTGGCAGTTGTTATCATCTGTTAATGAAAATGTAGGAGAGGACTTTGTAGCTGTCAGCAATAGGCAGTGGTACAAGACATTGCATAGGTGTTTGCATCTATTAGGTTTGATTGTCTAGGAGTGATTGCAAGCTTGCAATCTACCTACTTTGGAGTGTGCAGCCTTGCAATCAACAGGTAAAGGAGCTTCAGTCTTCATTCTTTATAGGCTGCTTCCATCAGACTCACTTTTGCTGCTGATGGAGTAGGCATATGGCTTGGTGAGTAGGCACTCCATGTTGAGCATGAAGATTGTAGAAGATCTGGATGAGGGTCTAGACATTGCTAGTGAGAGTGTTAAAGATGAGCCTGCAGTAATGTGTGGTAACTTTAGTGAGAGAAACTGCGCATGAGCACTCAAAGATATATAATTATTGCTGCAGAGGGTATTTGGAGAGATGCTGAGGTTGTTGTTGGCCTGGTAGCTAGTGCTTAAGATTGTTATATGTTGAGAATAGAAAGAGTCAGAGTCCAGTCATTGATTGTCATAAAGAGTTATCATTGTCAACTGCTTATATAAATGTATGAGCAAAATTGATGTGAAGGCCTAGATAGCATGCAATGTATGAAATATGATACTGTATGTATAAATTTCAATTCAACTTGTACTAAAGGAAGTTAGATGAGTTCTATGAGAGAGAAAGCTATAAAGTTCATTAAAAATCTGAAGGAGGAATGGCAAAACAATGAACTGACAATATTGATAAATTTTCTCAGATCTATAAGCTGTAAGAGTGACCTCTGGAGGCTATAGCTCAATCACACAGCTGGCATAGGGAGATCCAAAGATATATTCAGTACTATACAGTGTCTACAAGCATAACTATACATCTGGCAAAGAGAGATCCAAAGAGAACAAGTCTAAGAAACTCCTATGCCAGAGTGGATGTTTCTGGGGGGTCAGAAGCATGGAAAACAACTGTACAGTACACCTAAGCCCCAGAAAAACCAAAAGGAGAAAATCTCTAAAAATAAACCAAACTCTGGAAGTTGCTATAACTGCCTCATACAGATATGACTTATTGGCATCAGAACTTTGGAGATTGCTAGGAATGCCTAAAGCAGATAAGATCTGATGGCATCAATGGATCAAGAACATGGATCAAGAATCTGGAGGTGAGCAAGATTTGTTGCAATTATGGACAGAGAACTGGTATAGTTTGAGGGCTGGGAGTAGAATTAAAAGATAGGGCTAAGAAAGGAGTATAAAAAAAAATCATAGCAAAGGAGACCAGAGAAGGACTGAGGACAGGAGAGAAGGAACAAAATGGGGAGTTCCCTAACATAACTCTCTGCATACCTAACCCTAGTTCTGAGTATGACCAATTACAGCAATAACAATGCCAACAGCAGGAAAAGCAGAATGAAAGAGAGAGGTAAGGAGTGTAGTTTGAAAATAAACATGGATGTGCTCAGCAGCAGACTGTGCAAGCAATGTGGTAAAGAGTTGAGTAGAATTGTGAACTCAAAGCTCAGCTATAGCAATGTTCATATGCCATGACCATAACACTTATTCCAGCATTTGGACTTAGTAAATGTCATTTGATCTTCATGTTTTCTGTGCATTGTGAAATCTGAGGATTGCATGTTCAATTATGCAGTGGCATAATTACATATTTCTATACACTCTTCAGTTCATCCTGCATACCCATCTATGTAGTTTTTATTGATTGTTTAACTATCCAACATTCACATTGAATAATGAATAGCATGTTATCTACCTTACATTTTGAGCTTTGAACTCACATTTTCTTAGAGCTTTGATGCCTTCTAGCTTTATGCAGATGCCCTAGGAAATGACTCAAAGATGTAGTCATAGTCTGGCATACTTTTTTCTTCCTCTCTTATGTTCTTCACTATGCCTATTCCACACACAAATTTCAAGCTTAATTTAAGTATTTAACAAGGATTGATGGTGCTATATTTCTTTCTCTCCATCTATACTACAGGATTGCAGGAACACTTCACCATGTGAGCTTCAAGACTTCTTCCTCACATCCTCTTATGCTCTCCACTGTTCTTCACCAAACTGAGTGAGTTACATCAACAACATTACATCTCTACCAATATATTTGGATCCTACAATGTTCTCTAGCTCATGACATTCTTATTAGCTCCTCCAACTTCTGCTTATCCATACTCTGGAACATCTCTGCTCACTCTTTGACCAGGAACTTAGCAATAAGAATCATCTGCAAAGTGTGCATGTCACACTTCTGCATGCTCCATAAAGGTGGATAAAGCCTGAAGTACACTGGATCAGCCACCAACTGAAGGATGAGCACCTCAATGAGTGTGTAAATATGTTTAACATGTGCATCATCTTTACTCCATGCATTGACCACAAATCAGTGCTTCTATGCAGAAGTGCTGCATATATGGCATGGCATGTGATATGTAGACCATCCCCTGAAATCTGAAGTCTTTGTGCAGTCAGATCAACCAGCTCAGCATGCTCTAGGCACAATGAATGTGTTAAGTTCTGACAGATGTAGAATCACATGTATGTACTTCTTTGTAAATCATCAGTTGATATCATAACACTCTTTCCCTATGTAGATTGATCTTGCCTGTGTCCTCTCCATCATACTCCTTGCTGGTATAAACAGGACCAGCCCCACTCTTCATTCCATATGCAAAATTGTCATTTGTCCATCTATCTTCTTTTGATCTTATATTTCTGCTTGATCACTATAACCTCTTCAGCTGTTCCCTTGTATTTCTCTTTGCATTCTCTAGAGAAACCCTCCACCATGCAGTCATGAATTGTAAATGCCCTGTTTAGCCAGCATACCTCATCTTTGGCATCTTCTAAGAATTCACTAAAGTTTGTCAAGAAAGTATTTCTGTTGAGAAAAATGATGTGTCTCTAGAATGATATCAATATCAAAGTCTCTTACTAGTATCCAACTCAGTGTTCTAAACTTATTATAATGTCTTCCATACCATTGTCCTGCTTGTCACTGCCACCCTTGCAGCACTCTCTTTTGGCATTCCTCCTTCTGCTTGCATGTTGTAAGTGCTTACTAGCTTGTCTGATAATTCTAGTTCTAACTTGGTGCTCGAATCTTATAGTAGATGTAAGAGGAAATTGTTTATTCTGATTCAAGTTGATCACAATCATACTGACTCCTTTTAAGGATAATGTGAAATTTGATGTTAAGCATCCCATTGATGACATTGATAAACTTTAAGAGACTGGGAATTCTAACAATGCTGGTTGATGAATTATAGCAGGGATTGGAGCACTGGTGTCTGGCTATCCATTGATTTCCAGGACTGAATTCCTTTCCTCATTTTTATTTCCACAATCAATCCATGTTCACATGACTTTGTAATCCTAAGAAAAAGCAACCTATTCTATTGGAATATACTTTACTGTACAACATTTGGAGCAATGTCACAATGCAGCTATTTGAATGTAACTATTGGAACAATTTAATTGTCTTGCATATTTCTCTGGTGCATTATCTTGCAGAAACTCTCTCACATACTCATAAATATTTGGTAATTCCATCACTTCCAATAAATGCAAGAGAAGCTATGACATTTCATGCCTTGTATTTAGGTATTTATTAAGAGAATGATAAGTTCCATCTACATCAAGCCTTGACCGAGGTTGTGAAAAAGTCTGCTAAGTAGCAGTCTAAATTCATGTGAATGCTCAGTCTTTATTTTATTTGGCATGGATCAAGTAGTGTCGAGTAAAATATCAGCCCAGAACTGGAAAAAAAAGAGTCAATGAACCAATCAATGAACAAGACTGCAACAATAATGCAATGTTTAGTGCTCAACTTAATCTTTTCATAGAGACAAAGAACATAGTTATGCACTGTCATTTTTTTCTGGTATGCTTTGCCAAACACAATGTGCATCTTCTTCCATTTTGCTTCCTGTTTGTCTGCAGATGTTTTGAAACATATTTCCTTGATTTCATCCTTGCAAAGATAATTAAATGCCTAGTCAAGATATTTTGATTTTGGCTGTTGGATCAGCTTTTTCCAAGCAATTTGAAACTTAAGTGTATAAATAGTGCAAATGATAAAGTCAACAAATAAAATGAGTTCCTTGAAATTCTTGTTGAGGAACTACTGACATTAGTATAAGGACAACTTTTAGAGGCTATGACTTAGTCACACAGCTAGTAGAAGAAGATCCAAAGTATATTTAGTACTGTACAGTGTCTACAAGCATAGCTACTCACTTAGCAGAGGGAGATCCAAAGAGAACAAGTCTAGAGAACTCCCAATGCTAAGTGTGGACGCTTCTGAAGCTTTAGAAGCATGAGAAGAAACTATATAGTACACATAAACCACTGGAAAAACCAAAAAGAGAAAACTTCAAAAATGATAAGTCCAGTGATGGCAGTGATCTCTTTGTGATGGGAGTGATGGGACTTGGAATTTCTGCTTCCAGAAGAACCAGAGCAGCCCAGAGGATGAGAGTGGAACTAGTAGGTAGAGCTAGGTCAGAAGAACAAGATCAGGTAGTAAAAGGAGGGAATAGAGACCATGTAAGGGGGAAAAATGGAGATCTCTTGACAACTAGTTAGTAATAGTTATTAATATTTGTTCATCTCCATGGCATATCTTTTCATGTTCAAGAGCTGTATTGATATTTTCTTCTATGTCAACATCCTTAGTAAGCATAATGAGGTCACCTCATAGCTCAATGTTTTCTATAGCCTCTCAGAACAGAGATTTCTTTCAAGAAACAATGTGTGAGAATCGATATATGCACATGTAAATTCACATATCATTGCTCTAGGTGTGATAGGATGATACCTGACTAAAAGATGGGTGAGCACAAGATCTTTACTTTTTGCAAAAGTTGATTTCTTTGGGTGGGTGATGCTCATAATGAGGCTTTCAATGGAGAAGTGACTGCTAAAGCTTGCAAGTCAAATATTTTATAGTCATTGACTGATTAACTGTCAGAGAAATCAATGTCAATTAGTCTAATATGATTGAGAAACCACTGACCTCTTCTTCTTCTTTGTCAGACTCTTGTTCATTCCTCTTGTCTTTCTCAGAGTCAGAATTCAATCCTGAACTCTCTGTGAAATGAAAGGAAATATCTAACAAATTTTCTGTGTCAGACATGGGGTCGTTAAGTGAGTATATGTGCATATCTTACTCACCATGATGCAAACTCACCTTCAACTCTATGATCATCATTTTCCCAGCTATATTCACCTTTCAAGTACTCCTCTGACACCATTGTTAACAGTGTAAGCTGCAACATAATCTGTTCAGCAAACTTACAAGTGAGTCTCATTGTATGCGCAAACTCCTATTAGCTCAGAGGAGTTACTAACTGCTTGAAAGATCTCAATGACTCAACTGCCATAAATCCTTCTTGTAAGATATGCAGGACTTCCTTGCTTTTAGAATTCATAAAAAAGGACATAGTGAAGCTAGTAGTGAAGGTGGTAACCTAAGCATTAGAAAGGAGCTTTGATGAGACAATGCATTATTAATGCATTACATTGCACATGCTCTCATCAACTTATTATGAATTATTGACTTTCTCTGGTAGGTTGGCACAAGGGCCTGTCTTAGCATCTACCAAAATGGTCTGATGATCTCAACAATGCATACATTGACTGCTCTTTAACAGCTTTAGATCATTAAATCTGTATTTCCTGAGTGCTTCAAGCCTACATTTATTATCATAGCAGTTATTAATTTTCGTATACAATATCTTAGGGCTCAATATTGGGCTCAACAATCTATTACTCACACTAAGTACCAATGCTAGACTCTCTCATGCATTATTATGGAATCAAGGTAACTCTAACTCTCAACAGCTTTCAATGATTCTTAAGTGCCACTGACAGCCACATGTTTGTCACTCTAGCATGCATGGGATCAATCCAAGACAACTTTAGAGGCCTCTACCTTATACCTCTGTCTTCTATTTCTCCAGAGCCCCTCTGACTCTGTGCCTCCTTTTACAAGCAAGAAGATTCTCATGCACTGCCTAAAGAATAAAATCAGGACATGCACCCTTCTGACCCTTGAACTCTCCCTTGAGTTTGTGGTCAGAGTTTGGAAGGCACAATGATGGTGTTAGCTTTGAACTTCATTTAAGTTGCTTAGAATCCTATATTGATGAAAGCCTGTCCCTATGTAGCTCCTTCATTGACTGCATTATAATAATTAGTTGAATTTTCTACCTGTGAGTGCAAGCAGTCCTGCAATCATGCACTTTAGATGTCTGCAAATAAAAGCAAGAACACCTGAAGATTCTGAGCAACACTCTTGAGCAATCAAGAGCCTCACTGGAGAAACTAATTACTCCTCTTATTCCACAAGCTGCAATTATACTCACTGGCTTCATAGCTTCAACTCTGTTTTTTTTTAGAGAATGCAATATGGGCCCATATCAGTGGTAAGAGTAGTTTCGAGACTAATGCAGAGGTTGTTTAGTAAGGGATAGTCAAAGGTGGCATGGTAGATGCTATTAATGACATCAAAAGAGTAAAAGGTGAGAATAATCAATGGGTTCAGTCAAATTTAGTGATTGTTTTCAGGCAGATGGCAAGGACTAACATGTAGTAGTTATTATTTGATGACAACTCATCTTGATTTATCATTCCAATATTGTTATTTTCCTGTGTCTACAGGAATAGCCTTGCTAGAGTCCAGGAAGAGAACTTAAGGGATCTGTCCATTCATTCATACATTAATATTCTGCCAGAGTTTTGACTAACATGGTTGTCATTCTTACACTTGGCTGTGCTATCAGTCACCCAGAATGACATCATAATCAGTCTCAGTCCAAACTTTATTGTTTCAGCAGATGACAACTCCTTGACATTATATTTGCCTAAGCACATTGTTTGTGTGTCAAGGAGATCATCAATGCTTTCAACTTGAATTCTGTTTAATTGTCAGCACTTATCAACTGAAAGACAATGACAACTCAGAGTTAATAGCTGACATTGCTGTTTTCTTTGTATTTCTGAGTATATTGTGTGCATATTGGAAAATGAGAATCAAATCTCTTTCAGCAGAGGTGCACAGTTCATGACTGCTACAAGCAACATACAAGACTAATCATATCTTAGCAGAATATGCCATGCAACAAATTATACTTCCTCCAGCTCTACGCTGCAAGACAACACATCCTTCTTTCTTGTTCACTTTCAATCATGGTTCCTCATCATTTGTATTCACAGACATATCATCTACAATGACATATCATTTGCAACAATATATCAACCACAACAGACATGAGTTTATATATATCATCTCAGAATGTGAACTCAAGATTGATTGTTTTTCAGAGATATTTGTGATAAGTCTTGTGGAATTATGCCTTGGAATCATCTCTTGCCTAGAATTTAAGATCAACTTGGGCAGTAGAGGTGTATCATCTTGAGACTTGAATAAGAATGTTTCTATGACAGAATATTCAACACACTCCATCCATGGCATAGAATTTCATAAGGGTGCATCTCAATCCTATAAATAACTCTACCCTGTCATGAAAGAATCATAAAGTGATGCAATTGATAAACTATACATAAAATAATCACAATACCTTTGAAGGTTTGATAATCAGACACTTGCATGTTAGAGAGTTTGGATATTGTATTGATAATTAACAAACAGCACCACTTCAACTTCGTTAATCTAAAATTGTCTTCTATATTTTCCACAGTGCTCCATGGAGTATGAACTACATACCAGAAGCACCAAGCAAAAGCATCATTCAAGCTCTAACAGAACTTATACAAATGATGTCACCAATCTTTTCAAAATAAGCATGAGTACTCTTGTGATTCCTTCTTAAAGGTAATCTAGATTAGAATTATCATAGCTGATATATTCTCCATACAGCCAATTAACATACTCTGCACCTTGAAAGACTTTCCAGTGTCCACTGAAATAAGATACATTAATCCAAAGCTGCTTCATCAATATATTGATCTTAGAATGTTCACATCTACTGAAGCAAAGAACACATACCTTCAAATCTGAATTCTTCCATCCAATTGGGCTATGTTCCAATAGGCAATCCTTCCATCTTGATGGTCAGCACTCTGACAACAACTCAAAAAGTTACACTTACTCACTTTTGTATGGGCAAAACTTAGATCTCTTACAATCAATGATTTGGATGGATATGCTGCAAAGAGTCGAAGAATTTGAGGGAATTAGTTGGTTTCAAAACAAGTGTCTGGCCACCAGTACTGGTAAATGTACTAACTCAAATTGCCATCATACATTCCAGTGCCTATCATACCATCATACAAATAACTACAATGTTTTCTGTTCCAGCCAATGTCTTCCATATTTCAAAACAGCAATCCTTCTGTCCTGATCAATGACTAACCTGCATTTATGTATGTAGATGATGAACAACTCAACTCATTCACTCACTTTATATGCATGAAATTCAGATCTCCTGCTGTGTGGACTAAGCATGAGAGGAGACTAGGAGTTGTTGAGCTACAAAATGATGGCATTGGAAGTGTGCATTTATATATCCAGTAAAATTAGCTAGTTGCAACTGGAAAATAACCAATTGAGACTGGTCTTTTGTAAAACCAATTGCAACTGATTTGAACCAGTTTTTTGTGGTTTTTTGGGGGTTGAAGTTGTGGTCTTTTGATTTTTGAAAAAACAGGCAACCAGTTGTGGTTGCAGTTGCCCAAATTTAAGTCAAAAGACTGGACTCAACCAGACTTTAAATCACTAGGTTAAAGGGATTACAAAAAAGCTTAGTTTTCCATTTTATTATAGCAGCCTCAACAATGATGAAGTCACTAATAATCAGCTTAAAAAGCAGAGGCAGTTTGAATGGTGAAATTCTAGCAAGCTTTCTCAGCCATGGATGGTTGCAACAATGAGTTTCAGACAAGGAATCAATTATCCTTCTGTCTAGCATGTAGTTCACTACAAGGTGCACAGTATGTTGCACTTTATTCAGGAGGTAGGACATGGGAGGCACAATGGATCAATGTGCTATTCTATGCTCTTCTACTCACAGCTCTCATTTATGGACAAGAACATGATTCCTAATGATCATACTGGTGTGCTTGACATAAAGGCTTTTATGACAACTCAACTATGTTGACTATTGGTCCTCAAAAATGTTGAGATGGTGTAGGATGATCTTGTGCATCTCTTAACAATGCACCCCTCTGTGACAACTGCTGCAAGTTGAAATACAAGGTATGTTGAAATTACATTATGTGTCCTGCAGCAATCACTAACAACTCTAAAAGGTCACCACTAACCTTGTCACCATGACTCCCCCTTCATTTTTAGTACCTATTCTTGCACTGAAAAACTCTCAAAAATGAAAGGCTCCCAACACAACCAATGATTGATCATGTGATAAGCACAGCTGCATGCCACAACTACTCAACATTAAAAATAATGGTGCACTCCTACAAGTGGCTATTTTAAAAGCTCAGAAAGAGTGATTTCTCCTTAAATAAATCATTGACCAAATAGTCACCAATGGATGCTCTCACTGCTGGGTCTGTGGGATGGTAGCACCCCAAGATCAGCCCCATAACCATGCTAGACAACCACTTCTAAGTGATGGAATTGAAGGAATTCTCAGCCTGGCCAATTGGTTACATTTGCTGGATTTCATTCTGTGAACACTTTGAACACTCTCTGCATTTTAAAGGTCAACATGCTGATAAAATGTTGTGTCCTCACCACTTTGTGATTTCAAGAATTCTTCCAACTGTCATTGCTCACATACTAATTTATAAACTGATGAATAAAAGAGCTGCATTTTTTGATTCTATGCTGTTGAAGTAAAAGGGTAGGCTGATCACTGTGAATTACTCACCTCATTTGATGGGTGGATGAACCATGAACTTAAGGATCACATGGAGATTCCTTGCCATGTGCAATTTTTGATTGCATATTATCAACAATACAAGCAGCTATCTAACACATCACCAATGGAAGTAGACAGTGGCTTGCACTTAGATCAGTGGAAAGGGTGAATTTTTGCATCTCTTAACATGAGACAATAGCGTACATCAAGAATGTTCATATTCACACATGAAATAGACATCATGTATCTTCCATCTTTGTCTTTTCAAAGAGTTCCATTCTGTGTTGATCTTTTCCATTATCAGGACCCTTCATGTGCACAAACCTTTTTAGAAAATAATGCAGCAATTTGAGGACACTATTGTTGAAGATCATCCTGATTACACTGCTTAGTGTCCATATTTGCATATACTGCGAGGAGCCAGCATCAATGACCACTTAGAGGTTTGGACACTAGCATAAGTCATATACCCATTTTAAATCTCTGAGAGATCTCAATTTTGTGCATAAAAAAGTGAATGATTAATTCAAGGATACTTTTCATACTCATCGTCACCAATGGCTGCATGGTTGCAATACCATGTACTCAATTCAAGTTTTCTCCTCACCTTTGTCAACCTGAACTGCACACACAATAAAGAGAGCAAGTGTACTTTGAGTTGTTTAATACATGTAGTATTAACCATGTCAAAAGAACTACAATCTTTTTACTTTGGAAAAGTCTCCAAGTCAATATGGCAGATATCACTCACACAATTATCTTCTTTAACACCAGATGATGGGCAGCATGATACAGCAATTTAAGGATAGTTCATTGTCAACTAAGGAGCTTTCATGTTCACTGGCACCAAACTCCTGGACAACTCAAATTAGGCAAAAATTGATGGATTTATGATCAAAATTGTAAAACAAACATGAAAATCAGTATTTTGAATATAACTTAGTCAATTTTGATCTGTTTCACACAGTCTTGGACTCATTTGAAAGTACAAACATAGGGCTACAAGGTAGTATATACACATATCACATGATCAACAGTTGCAACCAGTTTCAAACCAATTTTTCAGTCTGGTCTTTTGTAGTCTGTCTGACCTAAAAAGCAAGCAACTGCAACTGCAGGTCTGGTCTTTTCTGGTTGGATCTGATCCAGTTTTGGTCCATTTTTTAGTCTTGGCAACCAGACTTCAAAACACTACTTCAACCTGCTCTTTCATCCTGCAGTAAATGAGACTCCATTCATAAGGCTGAAGATTGATTGCCTACACATAGTTTACAAGTTCAGCTTCAAGATTCTTATCTGGTATGCGCTGAATAGTGTTTTGGTGAGAGTTAAGAGCTTGGATCTCATGAACAGTGAAATGGAGAATCTCTATTCAGTCGCAGAGTAAATCAACAGAATGAAGGAATATTGTCACAGATAGGAAGATTATAAGCTTTTGAAGAGCAGTCAGGTCCTTAAGAAGGTGAAAACTCTTTGAAAATCCATAACAGCTAAGTGATATGAGACAAGAACAATCTGGTTGATCATGGGATCAGATTGAGGATAGACACTTCCTTGAATTGTTGTCCTATTAAGACAATGATGCATGTCTTTGACTAAAGATGTCAGAAGGATGACAACTAAAAAGAGATTTTTGGAATAAAGAATGGCAGCAAAGAAGAATGACAGTATCTTTCCAGTGCCAGTAAGTAAAACACCGAGGACATGTTTATTGATTAGGCATGTCTGGACCAACTCAGCTTATTCAAGACAAGTCCATAAATAATTATCAGTAGAAGGCATGAGCATCTTGACTCTCAACAATAACTGAAGGTGGATCTGTATAAGATGTTGAGGTGACTGCAGTTTAGGAGGAGATGTAAGGCAAAAAGCTTAGATGACTTCTCCTGTGATATATAGGGCTATCATCTACATATAGTCTTCAATGTGCAAAAGTATCTTGTTGGTCATCTTGTCATAATCTTCTTAAAGCTGAAGCTTGATGGGATTGAGCATGGGCTGAATGCATGTGTCAAGCTGAGAGAAAAATTCTTGACAGGCCTTCAAGTCACCTTGATCCTGTCATGTAGAGATCATGATTGGTCATGGCAAAAAGAGAAGAATATATGTACCATGCATGTACCTTTGATCTCTTTTGCTAACAAAGGATAGAGTTGATTTATCTACACATGCCACTAGAAACATATGCACTGATCAAATGCAATAGATGTGTGTGAAAAACCAGGGAGAGCATTGTTGATTTGGAAAGCATAGTGTTGTTCACTAGTCCTGATGGAGTGGTTGAACAGGTTATGGACCATCTTGAGGTCCTTGTCATCATCATCAGGAAGATGAAAGTCAATGCACCCAATATTGAGCATGATGCTGCACATCATCTGCCACCAGTCTCATAGGCCCATAGCACAATTGAGCATGTGTTTTGTAAAAGAAGAGAGAGCTTTTGAAAACTGATCTGTCTTCATAATGCAACTGCTCTGCACAAATATGTGCATTAAGTAATTTTCTGCATATTCCTTTAGCATCAAACACATGGCAGCCATGTGAGCAGCAGCTGGATAGAAGGAGAAGCAGCAGCCATGAGACTTAGAAACTGGGTGAATGAGCAACTTAGCAGGTGACTCTGTGAATATTGTGACTTTTAGTATATGTGGTGATGAACATGAGTGTATTGTTAATCATAAACATGTGGCATTCACCATCCTTGTTGTTGGCATATCGCAGATCATCGCACTCAGTTCTGCAGGCACCACCACCTCATGTCATCAAGGAAAGACAGAATAAGAGGCCAACAATTTTGTCAAGTAAGCCAAACCACTCTCAAAGTTCTGAACAGAAGTCAGTGAACAATTCACTAGATATAATCCTAATTTTATGTGCTTGCACCTGGATTGTTCTTTGAATCTGCTGAAACAGTTTTGTATCTTTGGTGAGGTGATGGAGAAGCCAGAATTCAAATTGCTGGAGAAGCCAGGATTCAAATTGCTGAAGATTATTCTCTTGCATTGTAAGAATCAAGAATTCAATATCTTCATTCTTGAGATCATCTCAGAACCAGTTTTTAGCACATTCAGCACTGGGATCCATGTGGCAGTCAATATAGTCAAGTATATCATGAAAAGAACAGCCACAAAAAAGCCTCTTGATGAATAATTCAACCCTAGGAATAGTAGAATCAATGTCTTTGTACAATTTCTTCAAGATGATCAGGAATTCATCAATGCTGAGACATGTTCTTGTTGTATTCCAATTGAACCTGGCAATGCCCAGCTGCACTTTGGCAATGACAGTGAGGTGAAGCATGCTTTGCCAGAGCAAGTTGAAGAGGTGTTGGTCTCCTTCATGAATCCATGGCTTGACATGGTTTTCATATATCCTAAGTTCAATTGAGCATGTGAGAACATATATAAAAAGCAGAAAATAAAATGTATATGTGGCAAGATGCTCCTGATAGTCCAGCCAGTTGGAGTCAACTCAACCATTTATCAAGCCTGTGTATCATATACATCAAGCAATAAAAAATAATATTGATATCCTCACCTGACACTGGTAACATCAAAGCTGATAACAACCATGACTCACTGTCAAACTTGCAAGCTTACAGCATTTATTCACAAATCCAAAACTCTAAGCATGGGATGTATGTACACCACCCAAGCACACATCCCAATCCCACACTATTATACTCATTTCATGAACAAAAAAAGCACAAAAATGCATCTGAGCCTATTGCCCATGGAAATGTCAGTGTCACCCATGTCCCCACAATCATCATCTACTACAACTCTGCCACACCCCTCCCACTCTGCCTCCACTGCGCTGTGCCCCACCTCACCTGCCTATGCCTCCTCCCTGACCCTTGCATGCTCCTCAAACTCCTCAACAGCCACATTCCACCTCCACTGCCCATTGATGAACTCAGTTGCCATGTCATCAAGCAGGATTGTTCTGCTTCTGAACATATACCTGTGGGTGGGTATTAGCAAGGCAGGTTAGAGATAGGTGGCCATGTGTGGGTTTTGTCATTGTGTTCTATGGCATCTAGGGGTGTAAAAAAGGAGGGGGCAAGGTGATCAGCCTGTTAGGCATTGTCCTCTGTTAGAGGTAAAAAAAAATGTGTGCTAGCAGGTTAGGCTCAGTTGCTGCAGCCAGTGTTTAGTGGTGCATGGGGTGGTATTGGATCAAGGGCCCCCCACCTTAGCTTGGTCTCAAAACCAAAGAATATCACAACTTTGAGGTCAATTTCTTAGATGATTACTTTTACCAGATATGAACAGGTGATGATGGTGGGTATGGCTCAGATAATGAGTTTGGCACCTTTCCTGGCAATTTCGGCACAAGTAAAGACACTAGATGGAATTGAATGCAACACATATCAAGATGTGTATTTGTTCTCTGATCAAAATTACACCTACATAACTAGTGGTTGGCAGTCACACGCCAACTCAAACACCTTGCATCATGTGATAATTGCAGCAACAACATACAGATAGTAGTATAGAGTATAAACTTTTCCATAGAAATTTGATTGACTGCTTACTCATATGTTATTTCACACATACTGTTCACATGTTTAGTACAGAAGTTAGCAATATCATCATGAACTTGCACCATACAGTTATTATTCACATGACTCACCATGTCAGAAACCCAACAGCATTGACAACCATTGCTTTCATCAAGGATGATAGGGTAACCAACCCTTGAGTAGTCATCTGAAACCTGTGTTGGGCTGTTTCAAGAAGAGAGATGCTGTTTTGCAAGCTGAGTTTATTTCTGCCCCTCTCCATCTCTA
>JAGGAW010025819.1:19188-32579 GCA_017657375.1 Termitomyces sp. T27 | reverse complement strand
GTCCCATGGCGCAAAGGACTCGGCTGGCCGGGCCCCATGAGCACAGGGAGCCCCGGCGTCGACCTCTCGTCGTCGACCGACGCCGGTGTCCCGCGCATCGCCTGCTGCGCCTCGAGCTTCGCGCGTTTCCTCGCCTCGGCCGCCTGTTTCTTTTTCTCCCGCTCGGCCTTCTTCGCCGCTTCGGCTCTCTCGTTCGCCGCTGCGCGTATAGCCTCCTCTTTCGCCTCCTCTTCTTCGATCTCGTCGAGAGCCCATTGCTCGGCCATGAACTCGGCGTACCGCTCGCATGTGGGTCGCCAGGTCCTCTCGGGGCTGGTGCCTTCCTGCTTGGGAGTCGGCGGCTTGCCATCGAGCAGTGCATCGATGTCGTTCGGAGGGGGGAATTCAAAGTCTGGACCGGGGTTTATACGTACGATAGCATCGTTGAAGACGGAGATGAACGGGTAGTACCCTAACCAGCCGTCGTTGAAGGGGTTTTCCCGATGCTCCTTCACGCCCTCGCGAGTACGCTTCTTCTCCTTTTTGCGCTGCGTCTCGGTTTGTCGGAGTTGGAGGTAGTCGTAGAGGTCTTGGAAGGCAACGCCTTGAGATTCACCATTGACGAAGAAGGCTATGCGAGAGCCTTGCAGGACGGGGAGGGGGCGGAGTGGAACGGCGTTCGGTTTGCTTGTTGTCGAAGGTCCACTACGTTCAGGCATCTTACCTGCTGCTGATTTTTTGGGCGCCGAGGGGACCGACGCCGAGCTTGTAGATTTGCCAGAGTAGTCCATGAGCGCAGTCATCTCTTTCGATTGTGGGTATTCCAGGATCTCAAACATTTCTTGGCCCTTGAGGTCGATAGGTATACGTTCCCGTTTGAGGTGAGCGGGGTCGTTGGGATCTTTTTTGGAGGCTTCGCGACGCGGTGGGAGGGAGATGTACATCCCAATGACGTCGCCGGTGCCGAAAGACCGTCCGTAAGGTCGTGGACGCGATAGCGTTACTTTGTGTCCGGTTTTGTCGCGATATCCGTAGCTGTAGCCGTCCAAGCCAACAGGTCCGTTAAGCGGCGCCTCTCGTCGTCCCCATCCCAGCCGGACATGGCTTCCCTCCCGTCTGTTATTCTCAGAGTGATGTTCCCCACCTCCGCGCAGAATCTTTACCTCCATGTACCACTTACCTTCGGCAATGGGCGCATTACATCGCGCGCTGCGAAAGCCTGTAGTACCGTGGATCCCCAAACCATCCTTGGTGACCGTGATAAAGGGGCTACGGTCCTCCCAACTGACGCGGTACGTCGTAGGGTTGCTTTCGATCGTCCGGCAGGGTAACGCGCAACCTGGAGGGTTTATACCAGCTGGAACGTAGCGAAAGCCAACACGGTTGACACCGATGAAGTCTGTCTTGAAGTACTCGGAGCCTTCCGAGACTGGCAAGAAGATGGGTCCGCGAGAGATGGAGAGCTGGGGCCGCGAGGTCAGATCGACGCGAGATGAGAGCACCCTGGAGATTTTTGTGTGTCAGTTGGTTGTTTAATTGTGAAAAGACAATAGAGGCACTCTGTCGGGTTTGTGGTGCTATTGTTGCTTCCTGGATCTGAGGGCGCGGGGGACGAGGCTGTGGGGGGTGCTGCACGTTTGCGTTTGCGACCTTGAGGGGGCGGGGGCGCTGCTGGGGCGGTGACTGGAGGGACGACGGCGACGGGAGTGCCGTTTGCAGAAGGGTCACGGGAGTCAGCAGAGTCGTCAGCGAGCATGGTCGACGGTGAGCAGGTCGAGGTGACGTTGAATAAATTGATCTCCGATCAGACTATTGTTATGGAGGCTTTTATTACTAAATACTTAAATAAGCGCACCGTCTCGTCTCACTCATCCAACACACTAACTACATACCCTATCTCATCGCACCTCCTAATGACCGCCGTTCGGTAAGATCATACTGTTGCTGCCACTTGTCAAAGTCTATTAACGCGTTCACGCGACCAACAGCCGCATTCAGAAGGTGCGTCCATTCTTCCCGTTTATCTCGCTATCGTTAACATTTTCCAGGAATTGAAGGATCTCCAGAACGAACCACTTGATGTACGATGATATTTCGGCATTCCAAGGCTCGTTAATCTTAGATTTCACAGAATGTGACGGTGGAGCCAAAGGACGACAATCTCTTCGAGTGGGACTGTTCCATAAGGGCTGATGTGAGGCAGAACAATAGACGTTACTCTGTCTCTGGGCTGACGACATGCATACGTAGTACGATTCACCCTACAGAGGAGGCACATTTCATTTCACCCTCTCGCTCCCTTCCACTTTCCCCTTCAAGGCTCCATCAGTACGTATATCACAATCCTCGAGGACAATCTTTCACGCTTCTTGATGTAAAGGTTACGTTCAAGACCAAGATTTATCACCCTGGAATAAACCAGGAGGGTGCCATTTGTGTTCCGGTTCTGAGAGACGAGGTGGGCCACTTCAACTCCGATTCATCGTTTATGGCTAACCTGGCCCGACTACCAGTGGAAGCCTTCCGTGACACTGTCTACAGGCGAGTAGCCTGACTTACGCCGTGACAACCCCTAATATTACCAAGCAGTGCTCGCGATCGTTCAAGAAAAGCTCAATAACCCGAGTGCAGATGATCCATTTGAACCTGATATTGCTGCAATGGTCAAGAACGACAAGAACAGGTTTCTGGCGACGGCGAAGGAATGGACAAAGAGGTATGATTCTAACTCTGGAAAGCCCTTGATGTACAGCTAATCTAAGCGCGCCTCCAGGTATGCTTCGTCGTGATGAAGTATGTAATGAGATTGTACAGTAGTCTGAAATTGAATTGAGAAAATCTCCGATCGTTGTGGCGGTGTTGAATATTTGTGGATATTGGTGGCGCGGGGCTGATCACTGTTGGGAACGGCGCAGAGACGTGTTATGGCTTCTCTGTGAGGACTGCTGCTGTTGGAACATCCTCGGCCTGCGTATGACAGGTTCCATCTTGCCCAGTCATCATCCCTGCAGAGATCTCCATTAACGGCTCCTCACCTCGTGTTTACCACGTTGCCTGTCGTTTCTCAGCCCATATCGTCAATTGACTTTCCCCAGCTGTATAAAACGCGCTTGCAGCACTATAGTCATGCATCGCCTCCGGCAAGTCATGCTGCCTTGTCCTCTCAATACCGTGACTGACTGAGACTCCACATACTCTTCTAGCAAAAAGTCGGAGACCGGTCGCAGTCCTCCAGTCCCGCTAATCTCATCAGAGTCCAGCGCTTTCCCGCAAATTCCTCTGCCTGACGATTTTCGCACGTCCCTGATTCTACCCGAGTAAGCTTCATGCATTCTACCACAACAAGCCAAATGTTAAATATTATGTCTGCATTCATCGCAGTCTCTCGCGCCGTTTTTCTCTCCTGCGCTCGTCCTCCGGAGAGCCTGTTGGCCTCGACGTGCTGCGTGATAGGCTTGCAAACCAACGAAAACGAGGCGCCGCGACTCAAATCACAGAGGAGGAAGAGGAACTCATATTCGACACGCTTCGCAGTTTCCGCTCAAGTTCTCCATCACCGGGCGAGCCCTCCGACGAAATCACTACGAGAACAAACAGCGCTCGCCAGTCGTCGAGCACCATGCAGTCGTCCCTTTCGTCCGCCTCCCTCACGTCCACCCCCAGCAACCGAAGCACGAAACGTTACAGCAACAACCTCTTCGGCTCAGGTCGCTTCAACGACTACAACTACGTGCGAAGCGTGACGAAGAACGCAAGCTCGAGGACATCATTGTCAACGCCCACCAAGGCGAGCTACAGGAGAGAAAACACGTCGTCTGCAACAGATAGCCTAATTAGGCCCTCTACTCCAGGGAGTAGTGGGCGCACCTCTTCTGTACACTCTCAGCCAAATTCCATAGAATCAGACTCCTCGGTCCGATCGGCGCCGTTGATGGCACCCACGCCTTATGGATAACAACAACAACAACATTTGGTTTCTGTGGCTGAGTATCGCATCTCAAGGGCGTTGGGACCATCGGCTTTGAAGCGTGCGTCCATGGCACTCGAAGCGGCGATTAAAGAGTTCGAGGAGGAGGCGGAGGACGAAATCCTGATGCCACGGTCTACACCGATACCGCGGACACCCGTTGAGAGCCCTGAACCAACGGTGCGTCTTTTCTGTTTTCGCATGCCTCTTCATTGATTAGACTTTCCTTAACAGCGAACTTCTCTATCTCAGACGTCGATCGTTGAAGCAGTCGTGGCAATCTCCCCCGATAACCAAGTACAAAACGACCCGGAACTCGTCAATCGTCACTCCTCCCCCGTACCTACACGCACGTTGCCAGGCTATGTCCCCGGCATGCCGAGACCTATGACCCCCCGAGAATTCGACCTGGACGACCAAAGGTCCCACTCGACGACTCCTCGGGCGACTTCTCCTAACGTTACGTCCCTAGCCGACCCATCGGTCTCAATTCCCCGCCGCCGAAGCAACTCTTCGACTTCGCAGCTCGGCACTAGGTCGCCTACGTCCCCTCTCTTCCTCCAGCGAAGCCCTAACAGCGGCCGATTCACCCCAGAGGACGGAAATGCAACTGAATCCGAAACTCCCCTTAGCTCATCCTTGCTGGCTCGACGTCGGCCTGCTTCGCCATTAGCAGGATCTGCTTTCCAACCTATGGCAGTTTCCTCTCGTTCCACCACTCCCTCGACCGTCATATGGAATACGAGCGTTGCCGTGTCCAAATCGAGTCACAGCAGGGACGACAGTTGGACCAGCGACATGAGCTCCTCCAGCATTCATGGTGCACAGTCCGCACACGATCGGTACACTTCAAGTTCCCGTAGTGTTCATTCACCGCCCCTACCTGACTCTCCGACTGAAAAGAGTGGTCTTCTGAACGCCCTCGAGGCTTCTTTCAACTCGATGAACAAAATGACTCAAAGCGGCACTTCCGCTCCCCCTATGAGCATAACAGAACTAAGCTCTCCAATGCGAGCTCAACAACGCTCGGTAACCCCAACACAAAGCGCTACGCGCCCACCCACATCCCCCACGTTCCCTAATTTCGGCAACTCCACCGGCAGCCAAAGGTCGTCACAACAACACACTCATTCAACATTCGTCCCACCACTCGTCTTCTCCCCTTTGGTCAACTCGTCGCGTTCGTCTCTTGGATCGGAGGGTTCGAGCTACCACAGCTCGGATGCTGGGGACGAGGACCGCTCGTCTCTTCTCTTCTGCGATCCCGACACCCATCCGTCCGTGTGGCACGACCTCTCTTCGCCGCCCACTTCCGTTCCTGCGGACTCGCCTGACGAGAACTGGAACCCTGAGGAAGTGGTTGCTCGTACCACCGGTCTCAAGAGGGCGGATTTTATTGCTATCCAGAATAAGCTACTCAGCGCGAAAGACGCAAAGGAGAAGGAGAAGGAATCTGGGAGACTTGAGCCGCAAGAAAGGGCAGCGTCGTCCCTGCGGAAACGCCGTCCTTCTACTTCACAGTCGAACTACTCTTGCAAAGATCGTGAATCGAGAGTGCGTCCTTTTGGTTTTCATGAATTGTCGTTTATTTAATACAACCCTCAACTTCAGGTTGCCAGTCCTTCTCCGCAAGTTTCGCCCATGAAAGGTGTAGGGATGCCCAACAGAGACCGGCCGTCTTCAGCACTTGGAAACGGCAATCTTCCTCCCTCTCCCCGTGAAAAATCGGCTTTTGCTCGCGGCGACATCTCGCCCATCACTCGTCGTAACAGAGACTTGGCTCAAGCTCTATTTGGGCATGAAGCCGAAAATACTAACGGTCCCAAAAACGAGACTACTGCGCAGCAACCCAACCCACCAGCCCCGCCTGCCCAAGTTCTGAACCCGCCTTCGACTAATTATGATACTCACAGTTCTACCTCAACTCTCGCACCCACATCTGTACCCCTATCACCAACACGGATAGCACCGTACCAGACTGCACGTAACCCGTCGGTCCCGAGGATACCCCAGACTCCCCAGGAAGAGGCTAAACTTGTTCAGGAGGTCAAGGAAAAAATCGACGCCGCGACCGAGCTTCTCAAACACTCAAAATCCAACGGTGGACACTCACCAGATCCCCAGGCAACCATCTCTCGAAAGCGTATCAATCTCAATCAAATATCTACTCCCCGTCTCGTGTCCGCCTCAACTACTGTCGTTGACACTATCCCCATCAAATCGCCTTCAATTGCGTCTGCGAATTCTTCTGGGCCATCCAAGATTGGCTCGCGCTTCAAAAAACTACGGGGCACGTTACGCGCCAAAAACTCTCAAACCAATGCCGACGAGCCTACCCCCTCGTTAGACACTGCTATACAGATGGCTAACTATGATCCTGCCAAGCTCAAGGTCCCTTCCAGCGCTACTGAGCAAAGATTCAAGGTTCCTATTCCGAGTCCACCAGCATCGGCTGGCCCGGGTCTAAAAGGCTTCATGGCGCGACTCCGAGGAAAGCAGAAACCGGCAACTGAGCCTGCCCCGTCGTCACAAGTTCATATGCTGGCTCCTCCATCAATATCACCTGTTCCTCCTGCTTCCCTTCACGAGAAGTCTCACTCACAAACATCCTCGTCGACGATTGGGCGGAAGCCTGCATCCATCTCTCGACCCGAAACCCCTCACGTCCAGTCTCCACTTGAAAAGACCCCGACTCAGGCGACATACCAGGAGCCTGAACCTGCCGCTGACGTCCCCGAAACTTCTGATCTGAGCGCCCTGAGGCAGCTATTTGAAGCTGCTGATAAAATTGGTCTTGACCAGGGAGAATTGACGAGCCTTCTTGCGCGGTCTGGATCTACGTCCTCTAAAGCTAATTGGACGGCATTGGCAAGAAGTAACTCCGCCGTTCGTCAAGGAGCCACGAGCCCGACTGATCATTCTGGCTTGTCACCTACTGTTGGTCGGCCAATGTATGACGTCCAAAACACAAGGGCGTTAACTCCAGACCCCAAAACATATGACCATGACACCGGTACTGGCAGACAAAGTCTGGATGGCCAAGGCCAAGGATCACGCGATAAACCGATCTCTAGGCAAGTTTCCCGCAAACAAACTGATCACACACGCCGACCTCGTGAGGGTAAGGTTCAGGGTGATAGCAACGCGGTGGTTAGAAAGACGATTATTGTTCCCGATACCAACATGACTGCCGATGAGCTGAAGACGTTCATGGAGAAGAACATGCCGGGCCGTAGGCTCAGTGTTACGTCCATCTCTAGCCGCTCTGTCCATGATCGGGCACCAACTCCCCCTCCACCACGTTCCCCAACTTTCAAACGGTTCTCCGGCCCATCGCCTCCAGTCCCAAGCCTTCCTCCCGCGCTTGGAGGGAATACTCTGAATGTGCCATCATCAACAGCTGCTGTGGGTCCGATTGAGAAATCAAATTCAACCTATGATTCCCTGTAAGTACATCATATGTACCCGATGTGCATCCGATGTTTTTTCTGATGTAGGTAATTTTTAATGATAGGTATGATATGTATGCAGGAGAAAGTAGATCTCCGAATGCAACCCCAAATGAGCCAGGCCCCTCACGGCCAAGCCTGGACGAATCGGCTCTCGCATCAGATTCCGGGGCTGCTGTAGAGTTGATACATTTGGCCAATGGAGAGACCATATGGTGTGTGTTCTTTCTTACGTCAATCTCCGTTTCTTTCTTATCGGGCTTTAGGAACATTGTGAACGGTTTGCGAGAGGGAGACGACGATGAGTCTGTGTATACACGTCGTACCAGCTTCACTTCAGAATATGGCGCACGTGGCACAAATGGAGATGGTCTTCAAGTTTTTGTCAAGGAACATGGTCGATCAGGTTCGAGGGGTAGCACGTCCTCGTTCCTCTCGCGCAAGAGGAGTCAAGGAAAGTCTCGGCCCGAGACTAAGGTACGTTTGCTTTGCCAGCTCATGTGATAGCACCTTATTTACGTCACACTTCGACAGGTCTTCTACACTCCTGCCGACGGAATTGGTCGCCTAATCCAAGATCTTTCACAAAATATGGAGGCAGGGTCGTTCAACTTTGCCATTCGTCAAGGCATCTCTGGCCACTCCCCGTCCTCATCCCTATCAACCAATGACATATCCATGTCCCTTGAAGAGCGGCTTGACAAAATGATAGATACTGTGAGAGTCAAGTGAGTCTATATCATAAGGTTAATTTCATTTCAACACACACTATCTTTCGTTGGACATTTTATGGTGTTGCGAGGTCTTTTGGTTTCGTCTCGTTGCTTCACATATATAATAATATCTTTCTATTTGCCAAGTACCGATACCAATGGAATGTTAGTTATGTCCGATGCCCGTGTGATGATGAGATGGGAACTAGATGTACAAGCCTGCCGTAAACCCGATGATAAGTAGGAAACTGTAGAAAAAAGTGATTCTAATATCCTACACCCCGTGCAAGTCTATCCATCGATTTAGGCACAGGGCAAGCAGAGCTTCT
This sequence comes from Termitomyces sp. T27, assembly GCA_017657375.1. Classification (NCBI taxonomy): domain Eukaryota; kingdom Fungi; phylum Basidiomycota; class Agaricomycetes; order Agaricales; family Lyophyllaceae; genus Termitomyces; species Termitomyces sp. T27. Next base: position 24,142 of record JAGGAW010025819.1, on the reverse strand, counting down.
ACCAAAAGGAGATCGTTCGTAAATGTGTATTGGAGAAGGCCATGTGAGGGCCCCACAACCGTCGTTTGTGAATACCGCCGGAAGGCAGCGATTTGAGTGGTAGGTGAAGAGTAAAGCTGAAGAAGGAAGGGAAGATGTGTTATCAGATGAGGCGGAGGAGCACAGAGGCATGACTCACATCGTACGATGTCGAGTTATCTGACCGCTGCCGCCATTCAAACCTCCTCCCATCCGCTGAAATGAAAGCTCTGGCACTGCAGGGAGAACGTTAAAATCAGAGTCACATATTGGTGAACTCCAACACAGGATGAGGAATCACTTATTGCTGGAGCCAGGAAGTACGAGGTGTGACATCGGTAGTTGGCGCGACCCTATGGTCGCGCTACCCAGGTGATTACCTGGGCTCCATTCAAGTCTTGCACAGACGTCCTTGTTGTTTCTGTAAACCTTGAAGTGGATGAGCGCTGAGCACGCGCGCGGCACGGAGCAAAAGGGAAGATAATCACCGTGGTTCTAGTGTTGGACATCAGCATGCCACGGTCTGGGGTCTCGAAACAAAAGTAGACGGGCTTGGTATCCTCTCCGATGATTACACAACATCGAGGGTCATCTCTGCCCGTGAAGAAGAGGTCGTAAGTGGTCGGGGGCATAAAAAAGTCAAATAGAGTCTGCGCCTAAACAAAAGTGTTCTTATAACATGGACTTTTTCGAGCCTGGCTCCCGTGATTCACGCGTCTCAGGTCCATGGGAACTTTTCTATAGATGGAGGCGCAGAAAGAGAAGCTTGGAGCGTTAGCCAGCATCGCCAGCAGCAGTCGCTGGAGTCTAGGATGATAACAGAACCAAGACAAGCTCGCAAAAGCGTTTTGTATCGGGAAGACATGTCAAAATCGCCACTGCCACTATAAAGGCTAAAGCCACTGGCAAACCCCGGAACTAGACCAGATTAGGTCAGAAGACTCACGTTAGCGGAAGCAAATCCTACACAATCTCCTCGACGTTCGACTACCATATATCAAGATACTACTCCCTATGCATTCACCTTCCACAGCGGCCGCTTGCGCATCTTGCGCGTAATGTGCACCGAGCTCCCACCACCATTTCCACCCCCAAATGCCAACACAACTGTCTCTTCCGCGCCTGATCCCCGTGCAATTCCGCGCTTGCGCAGCTCGATAGCTTCTTTGGCAAACTTGAATCGAGCCTGGTCCGAGCCTGTAGGATCTACTCCGAAATTAGCAAGAGCCATCGAAGCAACCTTGTTATAGTTACATACCCACGCGGAAGGATGGTGATTCAACTGCCGTCTTGAACATCTCAAACGGCACGCGAGAGTAGATTTGCAACAGAACGTCCCGTCCACTTGGCCCTGACGCAGGCGAGCGATCCGAAGGCGCATGGTGTACATCAAGAAATTCAGGTAGGGTATCCACGAGGAAATGTAACACGTCATCTTTTAAACGTTGCGCGTACAAGCCGAAAATTGTAGGTTTTGGAAGGTCAGGCGTGGTTGTACCATCGGAGGGTGAAGGAATCGCGTCGATAAACTCGACCCAGTTGCCGATGGTTTCCACAGATATCGATTGTCTGCATGCTTCATAGGCGTACCCACACAAATCATCCATGCCACCAAGAAGACATCCGGCTGCTAAAACTGAGCGTGCATTGTGAGGCCTTATTAAATTTAGAGAAATCGCGGAGTAGAGATAGCCCAATGCTGGCAGATGCTGGCATCAGAAGGAGAAAAAACGCATGAAAGGTAAACAAGAATGCACCTATTGCAAACCCCTGGATAAGTGCAGAGGTAAGTTGACAATAGAACAACCAGCAGTCGAAGATACGCACTTCTTCAGTCACCTCGGGTTCTTGATCCAGGTGTACATAGATAGCCCGCTGTCCACTAACCTGTGGCGAAGTGGACATGAGGTGAGCTAGGAAGGGCGAGCGAGACAAAATGATAGCATGGAGGCGATAGACATTTTGGTGCACATGCTACCGAAGTAATGAGCCATGCATGCTCGACGGAAGAAAACGATGCTACACACAAGAATCGTATCTGCATAATGCTGCGTCCAATACACTTCAGCCAAGAGATCGTCGAAGAAACTGAAGAACGTACCCCTGTCTGAAAACCAGCATGATACAAGTGGCTAATAATTTCTTCATTGTGAGGGTTGGAATATGGAGGTCTGAACACCAAAACTTTGTCAGTTCGTGTGACATTACTACGTGATGTCCGATCCACGCCGCCCGAGGGGCGCTAGAGAGCACAAGAGGATGGACAACACGTTTAAAGCGAATACACGTACTGTGTGAACCCATTCCCTGGATATACCGAGGACTCTGAGCCTCCCAAGCTCACTTCTGGTGACTCCGAGCCGCCTTCAGAATAAGCGTGTGAAGCTGAGCCATTGACATGTGCGACGTGACCGTTCACGGAGCCCGATGAGGATGGAATGGAAGTCATGGTAGAGGGCAAAATTTTAGATACACAGCAGCGAGTCAAAAGCAAAATACAAAACCAGCTGTGGAAAGAGGTTGAAAGTGGGAAATGACGATGTGACACTGTTACAAATTGCTCCAAGTCACGCTTCTCAACTACGTCCGACTCGTACTCATTGCCGCTCTATCTATTACATGACCGAATGTCCGCTCCGAAGACGCCATGTCAACGAAGCTAGACATGAGGTTGTTCACTACGCCTTTTTCAGCCGCACTAGACCCGCAAATTGGTTCGTAATAAGGCGGCGGCGATATGTACACCTTGTCTGTCCCATCCTCACTGTCGTCACCTTTGACCACAAGCTTGGAATATTCAGGCATATGTACATCGAATGAAGTCCAAAAAAAATTCACCATATGAGATCGGTCAGACGCAAACTGCTTCAAAAATACGTCGCCTGGTATGATTCTGAAGAGGCTAAAAAAGCCCGTCGTGGGATCGTTGAATCTACTTTGGAATAACAACGCACCTTTCATAACGTGGAGGGACGTCCGTGAAGGTATCAAACATGTAGTCTATTTTGTAATAAATTGCAAGAACTTGATATTGAAACAGGTGTACCTTCCAGGACGCACGGCAGTGGAAGTCTGGTATCGAAGTCATAGATCCAGCACTTTGGAGGTTCGTCTTCAACATTCGCGGACACGGAAACTATCATGTTTTCCTGAGCAGAAAGACCCTGAAGATCTTCGAGATCGCGTGATCGCAATAGAAGGACGACATGATAATCCCAAACCACAGCTGAATCCGGGGTGAGAGCGCGTTTCTGGCTCCAGAGAGCGACCTTGAGGAACCGAATTCAAGGAGGTTGACGAAGAATCAGACACTCGCGACGCGACAGCAATGGGTTGGTAGTACCGATTTGAATTGATTAGATATGAAGACAACGAGAATCTCCCAATGCTGGACGATCTCGGAATCGCCGAGGAACACCTGGGCAAGGAGGTATATGTTTTCCTCGCAGTAACAACTGGTGTAAGGCGTATGGGGAGGTGGCGGAGGTGGTGGAATCATCACAATTTCCGAGGAGGCAAATATTAGTCCAGAGCTACTGGCGGCTTCCGGAGCGCACTGGAATGCGAAATCCTAGGGGGAATTACGGGGAATGGACAGGGGCCTATCTATTTGAACAATTTTCAGCTAATGTTGACTGATCATGATCATGAGCTAAAAAAACTCTCAGGAATCCAGGAATGTTGTGAGGTGTCGGGTGGCGGCGTGCCTCGCGATCGGCGTGCACGTGAAAGGCAGCAATGAGCAATTATGCCGGATTATTGATGCATCGCCGGGACCTCCGGAAGGCCTCAAGGAGGCCTTCAAGCTTCAGCTACATACTTAGCTTCAGGCCCTCAGACCTCAGGGGCCGCAGGGGCCGCCAACTGTCTATTTTGCGGACCGGCGGTCAAGGCCACAATGGAAGAAGATGGAAGAGCAGGATCTCGATGACTCGGACCTTGTGTGTATTGTAGCTCCTGAGCTTCCTACATTTAGTAGTAACTAATGGTGCTTAAACTGCACCCAAAGGTTCCTCAGGTATTCGCATGCTATAAGAATGACCCATTCAGCAGTCGAGTGGGTCATAGATCTTTTTACAGTATGTATAAAGTAACTACTTGGTTAAAATACAGAGTGTGAATAAATCATGATCTCCGTGACGAGTTCCGGCCGGGGAGCGAGGTATCACGATGTGACTGTGCTTCCAGTGTCAGAGAATTTCCAGGGAGTAGACAGGGACCTATACTCACGATGGGTATAGAGCAAAATAAGCTTGATGAAGCCACGGCCATCTCACGATCTCCGGGCAAACGAATCCGCGAAGGATGACGTTTTAGGTTTGCGGAGCACCAGGTCAGGCGACGATGTCTCATGCCTGAAGGGCACAAATACGGGTTGGCTGGCATTCTGGTGTGTGGGGGAAGATGCTATGCGCCGTGGCTGCGGGGCCTTGACGAATGGGGGTGTCTGGGGTGACCCACTAGGGAGTGAGGAAGGTGAGGTTGACGTGCATTCAGGCGACGAGAAGATTGAGTGGCCGTGGTGGACACGAGATGTTGGGACGGGTATGGGGTACTGCGATGGCATGGGTGGTGCAGGGACAAGACCAGAGCCGTTTGTGAACGGATGAGTTGCGAAAGGGTCAAAATTTTCGAGGATGGAATGCGTCATTGCGGAGCTCGAGATGGGTGCGAAGATTTGGTGAAGAGTTGGATTCAAGAAGGGGACGTCTTATATACAGGAAAAACGAGGATATTTCTATTTTCCGACATGCTCTTTGTAGAAACGCCTCGATCGCGTTTGATTGTAAGCGGGACGGAAGGGGCAGGAAGGGGCCCGGAGACGGATGGGCGGGAAGCACATGCCGGAGCTTCCCCGCAATCTTGGCGACTGGACATGGAAAATCATCGGCTTGCAAGGAAAACACGTGGAAAAGAGCTAGAAGATACCACTAGT
>JAGGAW010025819.1:7090-18602 GCA_017657375.1 Termitomyces sp. T27 | reverse complement strand
ATCTGACCAGAAGTTCAAGAGATCAGAAGGTACATAGAATGACCGAATGGTTATTTATACCGCCGAGGTTGTACATACTGAAAGATCATGTGCTTCACCATGTCAAATTCAAAAAACGCCGATAGCGAACTCAACGGCCCAATTAGATGCTGGACAGGAGGCAGGCAGCACTACCCAACTGTCTTCTCACATCGTGATAATCTACATCGTGTGCTGGAAAGAACATAAATAGTCAAATTCAATCTCGGAGGTAGTTTGCAGCGACGCACTGTCTTCTACTTCCCCCCATCGTTCAATCTGGCTACAAACCTCCACGGTCGCGGCCAAAGCCGCCTGCTCTACCGTAAGATGTTTCGTCACGAGTGCTAATCCGATAATGAATGATTTTGTGGTGTACGTGGCACGTTCCAGCGCTGGGAATGTTTTTCAAATTCGTTCAGACATAAAATGAACAATCAACGTACCTGCCATTTGCCATTGATCGAATTTAGCTATTACTTGTCGGAACTTTTCTTTCGTCGCTTCAGGTTGAGCGCTGAAGAGAATGGACTCGGCCTTGTTAATTTCAACGTCATATGTCTTTCGTGCCCATTCTAGAAGTGGATCCCAGTGTTCGGCCTGTAACCGTTCAAGTTGGGGAGGGTAGTCCTGATAGAAGCTGATAGAAAGTTAGTGGCTCGACGAAAGAAACTATAAGATCATATTTACCATATAGTGTCCGTGTCGAGATATTTTAACAAAGCTTCCTGAACGGCAGAACGCGTTTCTTGTTCCGCTAATCCGTCTATAGCTCTAGCAGCAACAGACGTCTGAGCAGCTGTTCAACTTCTGAAAGTAAGATGTAAAGTACAGCAACATACTGCTGGAAGTGCGTGGGGTTTTAATAGTGTTGCTTGATGATCCCATTCAGCAGCAATGAGTGAAGCCATCATTGACTTGTTCTCAGGTAGTGCAAGAACCTGCCCCGACGGAGTCTTGAGCGGACGCTTGTCTAGAGTCACTACATAAGTAGAACCACGTTTTTCTAGTCCAACATCGTTCCAAAATCGCTTTTTCGTCGCCTCTGCGCCTGGAGTTGGAAGGTCAAGATATAACACAAAGGTAAGTAACTTTGAATGGCATACGGTTAGTCTCCGAGGCGACAGGTCCATCCTGAGCAGGCGTAACAGAGTAAAGCCGAGCCAAAAGAGCTACCCGTGAGCAGTTGAGTCGATACCAAGGGCCAGCAGCCCTAGGAATCCCAGCAGACCGACTCAGCCGAGCTGTAAGCATTCTAGACCGTGACGGAAAGTTTGGCCAAAAAGTTGTTTCTCCACGTGATTCAATTGATCGTGGAGAGTTTCGCGTCAAACTGGAGTCACGGTCGCGCCACGACCACCTACATTGTCTTGTAAACGTACACATGCCGTTGAAGAAGACTCCAGAACGGTCACAGCCTACCATCTCCTCTTTCTTTCAGCCTTCTCAAAGATTCTCGTCTGGCAAAAGGGCAAGCTCTCCTATTGAACTCGACTCCGGCGACAGTGATGAGGAACCGCCTGCAAAAAGACAAAAGTCAGGCGTGTCTGATGGCTCACGAGAGCCTGCCACACCGTCGCGTGCGAGTGCTGCCAGTGAATGGCGCTTCACACCAATCTCTCCAGATAAACCTGCTAGCACTGCTCCAACGCAGCGCACTGAAGCAGAAGTTGCTGCAGCTAGGGAACGCCGCGAGGCATTCAGAAAAAAGCTACTTTTGGAGAATAATCCATTCATTCGAAATCAGAGTCAGGATGACCTGAGTGGGCTCTTGCCCATGCAATCAAATATCTTTCGACGTTCAGCATAGCAGACGCTCTCCTGGAAACAAAATTCTTCACTAAGTTCACGACGAAAACACATATGCTTCTTGCTGCTAACACTCTAACTAATCTTGAGATATATCGGAATGAGACAGATGGGACAACGCTCGGGTCTCTTTTGTGGCTGCTGGATAAGACCAAGACCAAGTTTGGTGCGAGACTACTTCGTAGTTGGATCGGGCGACCACTGGTGGACAAACGGTGAAAGATTGCGCTTTTCTTTTGGGATGTGATTCAGGTTTTCATATATGTTGGTAGTGTTCTACATGAACGCGTCGAGGCTGTGCAAGAGATCTTGGAAAGTTCTTCGGAAAAACTGGCGACGCTTCGCCAGGTCCTTAAAAAACTTCCGGACCTTGCGAAGGGTCTTTGTAGAATTCAATATGGACAGGTGAGGGATCCACGAAATCTGTGAACATAGATGCTTCAACTACCTTATCTCTCCAATCAAGTGTACACCGCGGGAACTAGCAGTGCTTCTACCTGCCTTTAGAAAGATAGGGGAGGCTTTTGACAATTTTGCGACCCCTTCAGATGTTGGTTTCAAGTCTAGCCTCCTGAACGAGATCATTTTCTCGTTTCCGAAACTCAAGGGACCGATGAAGGAGCTCATGAGTGCTGTTCGTCTTGATCAGGCGGCGGAAGGCAGGAAAGATACTATGTGGGCAGACCCGGAGCGATATCCTGAGATCGGTGACGCAGACATAGTATGTTGTTGACACTTTTACATTCTGAGTCCGTATAAGCATCTCAGTACTTCTGAAGGCCATTCAATTTGTGGATGTCGAACTTGATGACCAATTAAAAGCTAGTAGGTCGATGAATTTTGTGGCGAGCCAAATCACTAAGTATTCAATATTACCAGTCCGGAAACTCCTGAGAATGCCCTCCCTCCAGTGGACAACACACTTGAAGGATGAGGTATGGAATTTGCGACTTGGCGTGACATTATTTGACGATAACATTTATTAGTTCCTTATTGAACACAAGAATATTGACAAGCGGCCCATACCCGATCACTGGACACTTCATTCCAGGTACAGCTTCTTTCAATCGAAAGAGTGTCTGATAAATGACCGCTAACGAGGTTTTTAATACAGAACAAAAGTCGTATCTCGTCATCAGCCGCCGACGGTTCGAGAGAAAATGGAGGAAAGATTACGATACCAAGAGACGCTTGAGGTGGAGTTTTTGTTCTCGCTCAGATTCGCCGTTTTCTGAATTTAGACACATAGGCAGCTGCAAATAAGGCATTTAAATCGTTCCTCGAGGAGATCGCGTTGAACTACTATGACATCTTGCGAAATGCCATCAACAAGCTTGCTACTGCTGATTGCTTGTTTAGTCTCGCACTGGTAGCTTTACAAGAAAACTATGTTCGTCCAACTTTCACAGATGATGACACTTTGGAAATCATCGATGGTCGACATCCAATGGTTGAAGCCCTTCGGCCAGATCCTTTTGTCCCAAATACTGTCGTCATGGGTGGTGGGAAGCCAAGAAGCAAGATCATTACGGGACCTAACATGGGAGGGTACGTAGGATCCGACAGATTTTTCTGAGTACTACTGAACACATATCCTCTGATCAGAAAGAGTTCCTGTGTTCGGATGGTGGCTCTCATCGCCATCATGGCGCAAATTGGATCATATGTACCAGCCACATCAGTCAAAATGGGTCTAGTTGATTCGGTTCTTACCAGAATGGGGGGTATGTAGACTCTTAGCCACTGCGTCTAATTTACCTAACCGTATTGTAGCATCCGATGATTTGGCCAGAGGCCGGTCGACGTTTATGGTCGAAATGTCAGAAACCAGCGAAATACTAGGTTCTGCAACCAAACAGAGTCTAGTGATTCTGGACGAACTTGGAAGAGGAACATCGACTTTTGATGGAGTCAGTAATTTTTTCATTGAATGTTGTTTGAAGTGTTGACTCATGGCTCGCCATTGGTTTAAGATGGCCATTGCAGATGCTGTCATGCAACAGCTCGTGGAAAACACAAAGTCCAAAACTTTATTCATAACCCACTATCCTCTGGTTGCTTCCAATCTTGAAAGCCAACATCCCCTAGAAGTGGAGAATTTGCATATGGGATTTGAAGAGGAGACTCGCGTAAATGGCATTCGGGAAATCACATTTCTATATAGACTGACCTCTGGCATGGCGCCCGGTATGTTAATGACAGATCATTTAATCGTCAAGGATTCTGATCTCTTTGTAGGGTCTTTTGGAATTGAGTGCGGGCGTCTCGCAGGCCTTCCAGAATTACTCCTATCTGTGGCTACCGAATCTGCCACCAAATTGCAGATACACATTAGGAATCGCACGAAGCGTAACAGGTTGGTGTAACTTCTTCGTACACAACATTTCATTGAATAGCCAGCAATTTGCAGAATCTTTAAAAGCGTCAAACTACTTGCTGACTGTATTAACAGAGGAATGGCTGGAGCCTCAAAAGTGGAGGAATTACGTGTCATGGCGAGATCTATTTTCGATTCGACAGCACTATAGAGTTGAATCTTCGAGAGTATGAGATATATGCCTGGAATATCTAGGACAATTCTGAATGGATGGATAATCCTTTGTAATGGGTAAACGAGTAGGCACGACGGAATGCGTGAGATAGACTGCTATGCAAAACCCAGAGAGCGAATGAGAGCAAATCACAATGAAGTACAGGGACCCGTGAGAGTGTTGTTTCTGCAAACTACTGACTGAGCGCGCGCCCAGGCTGGTTACCTATAAATATAGCTTTCAAGTCTTACCCGACTTGACCTTTTTCCTCTTCACTTTCTTCGTTGCATTTGGGGCGTCCTCCGCCTCGATAGACTCTTCAGCCTTTCTTTTCGTTTTGGGAGCGGGGGCATCAGTCTTTACCGATGGTTCTGGAGCGTCTCCAGGTTTTGATATACGAACTATCTGTTCGCACATTTTTGGTAGCCCTGGAGACTTCTTGAAGCGTTCTGACGAGCTGAGACGGCCAGCTAGCGAATGCCAAGAATTTGGTTGCCAGATCTCGGTAGTGGACATACGATCTAGTCGTTGAGTTTGACGGGCAGTCACAAGTGCCAACTTCAGGACTTCCTTCACTTGGGCAGCGCCGAGAGTAATTTTATCGGTGCATGCGTCAGTGACCACCTCCAGCGAAACTTTTCGGACGCGCGAAGCAAATTCAGTCACTTCCGAGGAGTTGATATCACCCTACACTTCACATTAGACATGACTTTCTGGTCAATTGATAGGATCACATACCATAGCGGGTAGTTGAGTCATGAGCGTCTCCAGGAGTTGATATGCTTGTCCTTGTCGGTAGGCGTTGACTGCTCGACCAGATAAGTCTAAAAGATCGTTACGAAGGGCCCATGCCGATACCGAATGGCGTCGAATGAAATCTTGAAAGAAACTGGAGTTGAGAGCGGAGTTTTTTCTGGTGAGGAAATCAGCTAGTGACTGCTGGTAGAGTTGAACGAGAGGTTTCTCGGAACTGGAGTGAGCCAGAATCCTAAAGAGATAAAGGCTGCATTGACTAAGGGTAGCGAGCATGTCGGAAGAGTGAACTTTGCGGGCGCATGTATGAACATCACTTGCAATCGTCAAAGCCAATTCCATGTCGATATTAACTGGTATCTCCTTGGACTTGGTAATCCTTGAACGAAGGATACCTTTGGCTTTATCGGACAATTGACGTTCGTCAAGGCCCGTGCCAGAAATGAGGTCGACTAGAGGGGATAATAATCGGACAACCAGAGGACTAGATGGTTGCTTCTTGACAAATGTGTCCACCAGGTCAAGGACTCGATTCTTGAAGTGAGTAGCTTCGCGCTGAACATCGATGCCTGAAAACTGATAAGGTCAAGGTGCAGGTGGAATACCTATGGTAGGCTCACCTTTACCCGTCTTCTTTTCATTGGCGCGTGTTTTGAAAACCGCCGCAAGTTGCTCGTCAATAGCCATCATTTGATCATCGTCCATGAGCTCTTCCTCATCAGAATCACCAGTTGCGGCTTCAATACCGTTGACGCGTAATGCTTCTTCAATTTTTCTCCGCAATTCGACGTCCTCTTCTTCGTTGTTGCTGTCTACGTCACCAGCGTCATCCTCGCCACTCTCCTCTTCTGAGTCATCAGAACCAGTGGAATTCATATTCTGCTCATCTTCATCAATGTCTTCCATCTCCTCGTCCTCTATGTCCTTAAGAAGCTCAGCGGGATCACGTCGCTCCAGTTGCTATACTCAAGTTGATCAAGAGCTTCATTAGTCAATCAAGTAGATATCCTCACCGTGACGATGAGATCAATGGTGGACTCCTGAACAGCTCCGGATAACAATGCGAAGACTTGGTTGCCAACTGTACGCATATATGCAGTTGACTTTTCCAGAAAACCGATGATAGTGTCAACAAAAACATCAACTGGTTCTGGGGCAGATGGATCAGTAGCAGCTGAAGCCGACTTCCTGCCTTTTTTGCCCTTTTTCCCTTGAGGGAACATCCGAGTCGCCCCATCGATGGATGCCTGTTGAACATTGAGATTCTTAATCAACAATCGAGAATTATGAACAAACCTCCAACGCTTCAGTGTTGATCTCGTCTCCTTCATCTGAACAATACTGCTCCAGAACCGTAGCAGATAGAAGCAGTTCAACTCCCTTAGCTGCTTCTTGTCGTTCATCTGTCACCTGCAAGACCATGGATTGTTAGCGATAAGTCATATGTTAAAAACAAGTCAACTGACGCTTTTAAGCTGCGCGACAAGTTCTTGTGCCTTTGTACAATGCACCAAAACATCATCCTCCAGGTTATTCTGTAACGAGACATGCTTGCTGTCCTCCGTCAGAGTCCGGATGGTTTTCAAAGCTTTAGACACCCAGAACTCCCCATCAGAAGCAACTGCAGACATTTTAGACGTCTTATCGCCCGATTTCACAAGAAAGGTCTGCGTATTAAGATCACTGATGCAAGTAAGAAGTCTGGTGCGACATGATTGACGGAGCTCATCGGAGAACACGGGATTAGGTATAGAGTGCAGCTATGATATGTGTCAGTCCAATTAGTCGACAGAATACAATTGGCTGGCGAAGAGCGTACAGCAAGGAAGCGGCTCTTCTCAGTCTTCTTCTTGACAGTGAATAGGCCATGGACGACGAACCAATCCAGTATTTGTTGTACCCAGTCGTCATTCTTCGGTATCGAACCACTGCGAACGAGACCACCAAGTTGCTCTATAATCCACGAGCGACGGGAATTGATCGCACGGATTTCCTCACTGAAGAAAAATTAGCCTTTGAAAGGAGAAAAAGAAAGGGACTATACGTGGTTTGACTCGGTCCGTTGACTTGCCCCAATAGATACTCAATGTAATTCTTAATGCCTTCTGTATCCATGGATGTCAAGATATTTTCAACAGTTTTGGTTTTTGTTAACCTGTCGAACTGGTGACTACCATTGACACCGGTCAGCTGTAAAATCAAGGCGAAACCAAGCTGAGGATTGCTTTGTACGAAGGCTTGCACATCGGTGGCCTGAATCAGTCAGTTCAATACAACCGCTCAAATACTTATCTTAAGGAATAACTACCGTCTGCCGAGCAATTTTGTGCAAATAGCGATCTGGTTTTGAAAGGTGATTAATCCAGGTTCGCATGAAATTTTTTGTGAAGAGCATGGGCATAGTATCTTGAGTAACACGAGGTAAAGCCCTTTGAAAGACTTGGAAGCCCCAATATTTCCGTTCCACCGAGGCAGTCGAAGAGAATAGTGATTCTTTAGGGCAAAGGGTGGTTAGAATATTTCTGCAAAAGACAAAGGTTGGACTACCGTCGACGACAATACGGAAAAATTCTTCGAAGGACCCCAGAGACGAGTGTGAAGAATCTGGTCTGGGAAGGAGTTGTTCCAGGATTGTGTCCCAAACGAAATGGAGCACAGGTTTCCAATTCCCTGCGGTAGTTTTCGGAACGTCTTCCCCATCGTTGTCTTGGATAGCTGACTCCTGAATAAGCGAATTTCCCATAAATTCATATATGGTTCAGGAATACAATTGCAGTGTTACCTTTAATATACGTGCCAGGTTCTGCAGATTTCCGGTGTGCAATAAATTAGGATTCTTGAAGGCAGGTAAGCAAAGCTTATGCCAATCTTGATCTGGGTACAGCGCCTGCAACTTCACCGTCAAGGCGACCTTTTCTGGGGACCAGATATCGTAGTCCATGAAGAGCTGTCGGATAGTGCTGAGGACAGCATCACTCCTCCAAGTAACCTGGCTGCCTTTCAAGGCATCTATAGCCAAGTTGATTGTCCACCATGCACTTTCGCGCAACCACGACTTCTTCTCTCCGAGAGCAAGTAACTCCTTGATGACCTCTTCAAAGCTGGAGAGGGTAGACGCGTCTGCAGCGGAGGACGCGGACGTGTTCAAAGTTCCGGTGCGTACAATAAGACCAGATTGTATGACAGCGGTCAGACCAAATAAACGGGCGAACAAGACGTCGCGTTCCTCTTGTCCAGACATTGAACCTTGAACTTTACTTCCATTCACGATCAGAGATACAATCTGAGAGCATGTCACAGATTGGATCCGAGAAAGAAGCTATTCGATAACAAGTTTAATCAAGTTGTGACAGACAAAAGTAAGACTTCAACAAGATACGCACCTCAGTTAATGCGACCGCGAAACCCAACCGACTACTCTCCCTAGGGCTGGCCAGACCGCGCACCAGCCGTCGTATTGAGTACGAGACGTCTTGCACGTTCAGTGAGTCCAAGCCGTCCGACTTTAAGGCCCCCTCCTCATCCTCCTCCTCGTCTTCTTCGTCGTCCGATCCTGAGGTCGCGCCAGAATTATTGGTGGGAACGAACTGTGATTGAAACTGTTCCAAAGCTCCAACGAGCTTTACGGAAGCATCCAAGCGCTCCTTTTTGGATGAAGAAGATAGATGCCAAAATAATGGCAAGGTCGTGGTCATTTTGTGGCACCAGTTGAGCAGCACACTTACACACAACTTACGTTCATCTGACATTTTATACAATCAGCGCGCGGACCCATTGTGAAACGCTGCTTTCGATGAGCCGGAGCCGTGAATATTGATCCTCCGGGAGATGACAGAACCATCGCACTATCGCCAACTCCGCTATCTACGGGCGTTGATGGACGTACTGGTGTCTGCGTCTGCATAAGCGAAGGATCGATGTACGGTGCCAATGACGTTGATATCGATGGCGTTGGGGGGAGTACAGTCACTAGCGGACCGGAAGGTGTTGGTGGAGAGGAAGCGATAGAAATTGGGGTATGCTGGTGGTGATGTTGCCGGAAGAGCGATGTATGCGCGAAGTTCATTTGTGCGGTTTGTATTGGAGGAAGGGTAGGCCGTAAGGGGTGACGTGTTGGCGGTTCTACTGGTACTGTTTCTTCAGAATCCATGTTCTAAGCAGAAGCAGTCGTGTCAGAAAGTCATTTGTGGATGGAGATTTTTACGATATAGAATACGAATGAAACTGAAAAAGTGCTCACACTCACCATATCCTCATCACGGTCCCCTGCTAGCCCAGGATCCACAGCGACAGGGCTATCTATAGTGAGTCCATCCGCCCGTTGTACCCAATCCTCAGAAGGAGAGCGCGAACTGCTCGCAGGACTCCGTGGTGTCACATTTCCGCCCGATTGCACGAGTCTGAAGCGGTCAATCGCCAGCGAAAGTCGTTTCTATAGTATGATTCCCGTTAGTAACGTCTTTACAGAACTCTACTGGAATGGAAGCTACATTAGGATGGTCAATAGGGCTCCCGGGAGAGCGAGCGCGTTTAGTCGGCATACGTAGGGTCATGAAAGAGGGGGAGTGGCAGTCTACTTCCATTTGAATCATGGATTGGTAACACGATAGTTATAAAGCTACTGGTGGTGGCAACAAAGAAAGAAGGCACAAGGTAAGGTGTCGACGTGCACGGAGAAAAAGACATTGCCGTAATTTGGCGTGGTCACTCAGGTCACGTCTTGGCAACCGGTGACGTGACTGATTACATAGATCCACGCGTCGCGACTCGGACTCGCGTAAGTCGCGTCGTGTTTGACTCTCAAGTCCAAAACAATGTATTTTCAGAATTTCGAAGACGAACTTCGGGAAAGTCTTACAGGAACGTATTTCTCCTCCTGCTCTTCTGGTTTACTACTACTAGCATCATGATCCCCTTGGCACAAGCTATCTAAGCTCTTGAATCTTCAAGTTCCTCTCCTACTAAGTTTTGCGAAATTTACGACGATACCTATGACATTGGTTTATATCCTCATTGGAACCCTTCTCTACCGACCCCAAGCGCCTCATCTACACCGGACATCCATGAAAGCACATCCTCCTGCAATTTCTTCTTCCTGGCTTCGTAAGCTCGGTGCATGGCTTTGCGACCCGCATATTCCCATAGTGCTGCAACTAGCGGGACCATATTCTCTTGCTGAGCAACGGTAGATCTACCTCTACCTGCCTGGATATCACAGTCCCTGTTTCGTGCTCGCCTTTCGGCCCTCAATGTTTTTAGTCCACTGGCAGCTTCATCTGCCTTTCTTACACCCCCACTAGCCTTTCTGCCTTTACCGCGACCACGATCACAACCATAATAATATTGTGTGCTCTCTTGCGCAAATGTCTTGAATTCGGAGAGGCCCCACGCTTTGAGGACAGCAGATCCGTACAGAAGGTCAAACATCTCCGCCGGCGGCCAGTCCGGCTCGTCTGATTCCTGAGCATCTGCATTATGCGGAGCAATGAGGTCCATAACAACGTCGCCAAGAGGACGGAAATGATGTAATGTTAGGCGTTTGTTGGGAGAAAGGGTTAAATGATTGATACCGGCCTGTATGCTACGACCAACATCATCCCGTTCCATCGCAAAGTTTGGAGTCTACAGGTTATTCAGTTATTGTAGGAGAGATCAAGATTGAACAGCTGACACGTAGGAAGGCAATTTCTGAGGCTACAAGAGATGGGTACAACATGTTACTGAGAAAGATGCCATTTCGAGTGTCGTCGATATCGATTAAAGGAGGCTTAACGTTCTTGAGTCTGTGGCCACTGAGTTTGGACATGTACTAGGCCAGGAATGAGAACCGTGACAGTACGACAAGTATTGTAATTGAACGCACGGCTGTTCCCTTTATATGTGGCACTAAGTGACACGCTTTAGAAACTTGCGTGGCTGTCACTATACAATGTCTATCGCGGATGGCTACATCTTCCATAAAGTCTGCCCGGCGGGAGGTAATAACCGTACTTTGAATTGAAGTTCTATCGTTCATGAGCCTGGGGTCGAGCCAAGTGGGATCTGACATGGAAATGAGTAAAGATTCCAGAAATATCAAAACGACCGTGACTGACCTCGAAATTCAGATACATAGAAATACTGTTTTCCATCCTCGAGGGCTGTGTGTTTATAGTCGACAGTCTGTCCATCGGGTGAGACTGAGATGTGACCCTCTTCGCCACATATAGTATAGGCGATATATCTAAGCCAGGGAAGGGGGCGGATAGCAAAGCGAGTGCATTCGGAAATTGGGATTGATAGAACGGGTCGATAACCTAAATTCTCGTTGTGTCGCATCCATAGTTCAATCCTGCTCGTATCCCTGGACATGATTCAAGTATTGTGACGTCGTTGATCGGAAGTATCAGTGTGGCAAAAAA
>JAGGAW010025818.1:3815-33024 GCA_017657375.1 Termitomyces sp. T27 | reverse complement strand
CTATCTGAGTTTCTTGGAGCAGCCATTCGTGTTAAGCTTGGAAGGAGCCTGCCAGTTCAACATTCCCACTCTCAAGGAGATTGTTACGACACCTCCACTGCATAGATTATTCCCAAATCCTACGAAACCCAGTAACTCGATCCTCAAGGGTGAGTCTTGCGTGAACAAGTAGTCTCTTGACGACGTGTAATGTTCTAGACACTCAGGAAAATTGCTGGTTTCCTTCGAACAAGCATCACTAGCTGAGTCTCCAGTAAACGGCACGTCAGTTGTAATGCGAGCCCTGAAGATTCTCGAACCGATCCAACCACTTGTCGAGGATGCCCTAGTACATCATCCAATTCCAACGCCAGGTACTTTACTGAAATACACTGCCTACGGTCGAATCCGAACTAGGGAATTTGACTCCCCATTCCTGAGACTTCTTCCAAGCATCACAAGCACATCTTCCTTGTGCGTGTCTTTTTTCCCCTTGGGTCTTTT
Source organism: Termitomyces sp. T27 (assembly GCA_017657375.1). Classification (NCBI taxonomy): domain Eukaryota; kingdom Fungi; phylum Basidiomycota; class Agaricomycetes; order Agaricales; family Lyophyllaceae; genus Termitomyces; species Termitomyces sp. T27. The sequence goes on along the minus strand of JAGGAW010025818.1, from coordinate 32,541 downwards.
ACACTAGGCAAACCTCCTCTCATAGGCCTCCTCCTTCGGACCACCACAAACGTACCACATCTGAAGCCCGAAAAACGCTCTTCGCTGCCGCCTCCAACAGGATCTCTACGTTAGACCCATGCCGCCTACAGTCTTCAGATTTCATAGTCCTTTCTAATCGGAAGCAGTTAAGCATCCGGACACGTTCCGAATCGCAACAGTCCGCCTTCATCTGGTACTTTTCTTCTAATAACGATCTCGTGACTTTTCCTCCCGACACCCATGGTTTTTTCTATATGTATCTAAACCCTCGTCTACCACTTCTTAGTGGTCAGATTCGATTCCGGATAACACCATCCAATGACCCAGTACAATTTGAGAACGGGAGAGACCTTTCGGTATATTCCGGCAAACCATGGAACATCAGTGCCCTGCAGATTGCACGCACTCCTGAACTTGCTCCTCTGAAGGAGCTATTGGATTGTGATGGTTATACTGAGTTTGTGCGGGCTCTATCTAGTCTTCCCCATCAGGGGATCAACAAATTACGACGAGTGCTGTATTACTCAGAACAGCCATTTGTTCTGGATATGTCTCAGCGACAATATTCCTTTGCCTCTGTTTCATCCAATCAAATCCGACATAATAGAATCTGGGGTGTTTTTTCCGACACCAGAACGTCCAAGAATCTTCGTCCTTACACCGGTATGTACAATGGATCTAAAAGTGCGTTTTTTTTTACTCATTGCCTTGGTTGGCTCTTCCCCCAGGAAGCATTGTTGTACGCTTCGAGCGGTCAACTTTACCAGAACATGCAGGTGGAAATTTCGTGGTCTTGCGCGTTCTGAAAATACTCGAACCCATCAAGCTCGTCGATCCCAGTTACGATATGTACGTCCCTATCCCCCATGTTGGTTCATTGCTCGCCAAACCCAATAATCGCCCACGCGTGTATGACCTCGACAAGATTCATGCCATGACTGGCCTGAGAAATTTGCCTAGTGCCCCAGACGTCGAGCCAGATCTGTAAGCTTTTCCCCTCCGAAAGGAGCATACGCTGACAATCTACTACTGGGTGTACAGCGAATCGTTCCGTCTAGTTGCCGATGCAGGACAGTGATCGTATTCCAGAAGATTTGTGACTGGGTGATGTTACGACGCATGCATCTATACAGTGGATTCTAAGGGTTGGCCAGGTGTGATAAACGGGTACCACTGTCACGCGAGAACAAAAGGGTCGAGACGGCGTGTCGCATACTTACGTTGGTATGTAGCTGAGGAAGCAAGTACCTACTAGCTAGCGCCTTTCCACTCATTTCGAATGACACAGATACAAAAACATTCGATTACAACAAGAACATCATATATCCAAGAAGTCGATTACAACTATCACAAAACTGAACAAGGATACGTACAAACGTTGTAGAGTCGATTCAGTTCGTCAACAAGTGAAGAAGAGAAAGCATCGAGATCGAGAGAAAAGAAAAGACAAGAAACTCCTCTGCAACCCATCCTCCCCACCCTCATATCCGAAATACCCAACACCTCTCTCCCTTCTTAAACAAAAGCTGGGGAGGGAGAAGAGGGAGGTGTCGAGGGACAGACTCGAAAAAACGTATCGACACCCCTGAAAAAACGCATCGACGCCCCAAAGCCCCACCCATCCAACAGAGATGCATCAGCACCCCTCCAAAAGAGACACATCGACACTCGACCCTACCTACAAACGAGGGGCACCGAGAACGTTAATACCCTCGAAAGATAGGGCCCGGGCCCGCCTCCAAAAAACGAGGGAGGGAAGGAAAACACCGTCTGAAGAAGAGAAGAGAAGACCCCATCAGAGGTACAGGAGAGGAGAGGAGAGGGGGAGGGTATCCTACCCCCTAGGCCTAGCCCCCCCAAAAAAAGGAAAGAAAAGAGGCCCGCTCGCCTCCAGAACGACTCCGAGAGGCATCGACACCCGCCCCCCTAGCCCCCTGAAAGAAGAAAAGAAAAGAGGCCTGTCCGCCTTCGAGAGGCTTCCGCACCCATACCCGCACCCACACCTGCACCCGCACAACCCAACAACCCACGTCAACCATCGACACCCCATCTCAACCGTCGATACCCCACCACAATCATCGACACCCCATCTCAATCATCGACAACCCACGTCAACCATCGACACCCATCTCAACCATCGATGCCTTATCTCCCCCCCCAAAAAAAAAGCATCGAGCATTGATACCCACCCCACAATCAGAAAGGAAGGAAGAGAGAAGGAGAAAAAAGAGAAAGGGGCCGGAAACGCATACTTGTACAGCGCCTCGGCGCGCCATGGGAACGTCCGCTGCCGCGGCTGTCGTTGTTTTTGGTTTTTGGATGCGCCTGGGTTGGTGGGCGAGGGCAGGCGTGCGGGCTGGTCTTCTTCCCTCGCCTCTTCGAATTCATTTCCAGGTTCCGTTAGTACTTTCCCCGCACCACTAGGAGTAGCAGCACCCGAGGGATGGTATCGACGGGCGAGGACAGGGCGCTGCGCATGCCCGTGCTCGTCGGTTCAGACGGCGAGACTGCACTTGCGCGCGTGTGTGTATGGGTGTGTGTATTTGCCGTGCGTGGGTCTGTCATGGCGGACGTACGGGGTGTGTGAGAGGGCGGGCAGGACGCGCGGGACGTGCGGAACGCGTCGACGGGGGTACGGACGCTGGGTATTGAGCGGAGTTTTCGTCCTCTCCGCATGCATGTCCATGTCCATGTCCATGTCCATCAACTTCGTATCCCTTCACCTCGCTCGGCTGCCTCCGCCCCGCAAGCTCGTACGCACCCGCCCGCCCTGCAAGCTCATATTCATAATCAACCCCGCGCGCGCGCGCACCCACGAGCGTGAACCACACGACCCACATCGAGTCCACAACCGCGGTGACGAGCCACCCCGCGACGAACGCCTTCTGCGCGGGGGGCCGGGGCCGGTGATGGTACGGTCGACGCCGAGGACGGCGAAGACAATGGTGAGAAGCAAGGAGGCAGTGAGGGCGCGGTGAGTGCGTGCAGCAGCAGCAGGAACGTGAGGAGCTGGAGGAGGACGGCGAATCAGAGGGGGCCGACGGGGGCGTTGCCGACTAGGGAGGGTGTTTTAGTGATATCATTATTTATTTTATGAGCAGCGGGCTCACGGCGTGGCGGTGACGATGGACTGGGAGACGAGGGCGATGAACAAATGTAATATTAGAGTGAAGAGGCGCTGGCGAGGCGGACGTACGAATGCGAGTGGGATGGTGAGGAGGAAGAAGTATGTGCGCAGGAGTCAGGTGGGCGCGGGCGGGTCGAGGGGCACAGGCACTTGTGACATGGTTCAATTCCAACGAGTGTGTTTGTTTTGGATATAGACTCGGCCATGTGAGCTGCACAAGCTTACATATGGCATTTTGCCTTGTAAATCGTGCTGGACATCGAGCTTGGATGCATGTCGTTTTGTCGAGGAGCAAGTCCGGACCGCGGCCCGCGTAAAATCATGGATGCATTCAATGCCATTCATGTCCTCGATCGCGACTTGGTCTCGCGCGCTCGACACACACAACGCCCAAACTCCTGTCTAGAGGACAGTCCCCAACAGGTTCGCGTACGCGTGCACTCATTGTCTTACCTCAGGCGCTCATTATCACTGCTACTCTTCAGCGCCATTGTCATTGTCTTACGCGGGCCTCGGACAATGACAAGAACTCTTACTTCGTCTCGTGCGCGCTGACTATCGCTACTTGCCGCAGAACGCCCAAACTAACCTCTAGAGTCCTCTAGCATCGTCAATGACTCCATTGCAGGTCTGTTATCGACATACATCCTACCAGCCTTGCGCATGCTCATTATCATTACCCCTCCTTGACGCAGAAAACCGAAACTCTCGCCGTGGTGCCAGCTCGGATGTCTTGCGTGGACTTTGCCCTCGACTTGGTCTCGCGCGCGCTCACTATCGCTACTCGACTCGCTACTTGACGCACAACGCCCAAACTAACCTCTAGAATTCTCTGGCGTCGTCAATCACTCAATGGCAAGTCTGTCGTCGAGATCCATCTTAACAGCCTGCGAACGCTCATTATCATTACCCCTCCTTGACGCGAGAAACCCAGACTGATTTTAGGTGTGGAGGTGATGTGTCCGAGCTCGAGGTGTTGGTGCTTCCTACATAGGGTGTTAGGATTCGAGACGAGGGTGGGTGGTATAGTAAGCTCTTAAAGGTGGTGGAGGTGGGAGAACCAGAGCCAGAGCCAGAGCCAGAGAGGGAGACGGCTGCGGCCCAGACTCAGTAGCATGAATTCTGTCGAGGCACCACTGCTGTCATAATCAAGAAGTGTACTAATCTGAAGAGTCCGGCCATCTGCCATGATCGAGCGTCTGCATCACAGTGAGTGTCACTGTCAGGATTATTTTTGAGCTGCTCGTGATCAAGGAAGTTCGGGTTGTTGATGAGGGTTGACTGGAGAACCGAGGAGACGACAGGCAGTATGAGGACGAAGGCGCTGTAAAACAAGCTTGAGACGGTTGATAGATTATGATCAGTGGGTCGGCGAATAGTTGTGTTTCCTGGGCCGGCACGCTTGGAATTCGAGTGTGCTGTGAGAGGCTGTGAGCGGCAACCATCAGCTTGTCTCATCTCTGATCACTTCACACACCAAATCATGTTTTAACCAATCTCTTTTTTTTCGATTCCCCTCATGCCGACGCTCTCCTCGTCCATCTCGGATCGCCCCGAGCGCAGGCAGCCTCTAGCCCAAGCCCAAGTCAGCTCGTCGCCGCCCGTCATCGACATCCAGCCTGACGTCGAGCAGCGGCAGGGTCCGTACTCGAGCACCACGCGCATGACGCTCGATGTCCAGGCGGAACCCATGCCGCTGACGGACTGGTTCCCACCGAGCTTGGCGAAGTATGCGTCTGTGTCTGCGCACGAGCTGAGTGCGAGCGGGAGCGGCGTGTGGCGTGTGGAGGACAAGGATAGCGATACAGACGATATTATTGCGCATCTGCGGGAGCTGGATGTACGTTTGTCTTCATCGTTCTCGCCGTCGTTGTCATCGCTGACAACGCCCCAGGCATTGGACTTTGTAGGCCCCGGCATCTACCCTCTCTCTCTTCCTGCCACCTCCCACTAACTCACCCACCCACAGGACTCCCCGCCCCCATCCGGGAAATGCTCGCCCAACATCATCGCCTCCTCCACAGTGAGAGGACAAATCAAGGAACCAGGTGAATCTCACCCCAAGCGCTGGCAGCCTCTAGCCCAAGCCCAAGTCAGCTCATCGTCACCCGTCATCGACATCCAGCCCGACGTCGAGCAGCGGCAGGGTCCATACTCAAGCACCCCGCGCATGACGCTCGATGTCCAGGCGGAACCCATGCCGCTGACGGACTGGTTCCCACCAAGCTTGGCGAAGTATGCGTCTGTGTCTGCGCACGAGCTGAGTGCGAGCGGGAGCGGCGTGTGGCGTGTGGAGGACGCGGATAGCGATACAGACAATATTATTGCCGATCTGCAGGAGATGGATGTACATTTGTCTTCATTGTTCTCGCTGTCATCGTCGTCGCTGACAACACCCTAGGCATTGGACTTTGTAGGCCCTGGCATCTACTTTGTGTGTTCCTCTCTCTCTCCCTGCCACCTCCCACTAACTCACCTACCCACAGGACTCCCCGCAGTCTCCATCCGGGAAATGCTCGCCCGACACCATCGCCTCCTCCACAGTGAGAGGACAAAATGAGGAACCAGGTGAATCAGATAGTACATTATGCTATCGAAGGACTCACTGATATAATTTCGGCTTAAAGAGACTTTGCAAAGCATTGAAGTGTTGTTGGCAGAAGATCATTCTACCAAGGAACAGAACTTATCAGAGTTTCATGTCAGTCCTTGTAATCCTTTCAATTTTTCAAGAATGTCTTAGCACTGACCTTCTCTTCAATCAAAAACAGGAAATGAAACAACAAGAGGCATTCTCAGTGCATGCAAATGAACATGCCCATCATAATCAGACAACAGATTCCACAGATAAAGTCAATGTTCATGACCAAGAACAGTCTGAAGCTGTGCCACCAGAAACATTGTTGGATCAACAGCTAAAAATCTCTAGTACCACCATTTGCTACACTCCTTTGCATGCACAAGCACATATTGATCAACAAGCAGATGATGTCCACAGAGCACTCCTAAACTCAGGCTATACTGGCACTTATTCTCTTCATTCTGTGTTTGATCCTGCTTCAATTCATCTTCAAGACCCGGAACAGGAAATCCACATTTTTCTTGATACTGAAATCTCAGACAAACTGTATGACTCATTACAAGAAATAGCAGATCCCTTTACACTTGGAGTTGTTGTTATCACTCCTGCACTGGGAGATTCCAATGAAGGTTGCAATTGGAAGGACACAGATAATGATGGACATGATGGAGGAGGTACAAACAAAGACACAGGTGAAGGTGACAATGGAGGAGATAAGGAGAGTGGAGGTGGAGGAGGTGAAGGCAGTGGAAGTGGAGGTGGAGATGGAGATGGGGGTAATAACAGCAGAGATGGAACTGATGGAGGCAATGGCAGGCATGATGGAGGAAGTGCAAACAAGGACACAGGCAAAAGTGGCAGTGGAGAAGGTGAGAGTGGTGGCAGAGGAGGTGGCAGAGGAGGTGGTGGTGTAGGTGGAGGTGGTGGAGGTGGAGGCGGAGGCGGAGGAGGAAGTGGTGGAGGTGGAGGAGGGAGAGGAGGTGGTGATGATGATGATGATGATGATGATGATGGTGGTGGTGGTGGTGGTAGTAGTGGTGGTGGTGGTGGTGGTGGTAGCAGTGGCAATGGTGGGCAGAATGATTTGGTCCGAATCCCATTCACCTCTGTCCTCAAGCTCAAGTCCAGCCAAGATACCAAGGAGGATACCAAGGAGATCATAATATTTGAAATTACTTGTGATATCTGTGCAGCTGTGAGCATACCCAAACTCAACTTCTGTACTGATCAAACTCATTCAATTCTAGTATGTCAAGGAAGATGTTGAGTCTTGGCAGAGTCCACTACTTGAAGTCAAGCTAAACAACCTTCACATAACATCACAGCCAGATAACAAGAATTATAGCATAAGCCTTTGCCAGGTCAAAATCCAGGCTTCCTCCTGTCATGTAAGCATTATCCACTGGTCACCCAAGGACCAACCTGCCATGACTCCAAGTATAATCCACCAGGAGTTGAGTAAAACTACGGATGCAACTATGACACTATCTGCACAGCCCAAAGCCCAAGTTCACCTTAAGTCTGGTTCTACAACAGGCACAGATTTTACCCCCCAACAATGGGAGATCAAAGTATGTACACCATTGGGTGTGTTTGACACAAAAGACAGTGGGGGTAAGCAATGGCGATATGCACGGCCAGAATCACTTTCTGCTGTAACAAGCCATGACTTCACATCTATGGAGAGGCCAAGATTGTTGATTGGGCTCAATGATGGACCTTGTATAAAACTCCCCAAGCTCATGATTGAAGTGATCATCTTTTGGTCATTTTCAGCTCTGAATCAGAAAAAGCGGTTCAGGTTACGACAAACACCGCTTCCTGCAAACCTTAATTTTCTTCATCGTGTTTCAACAGAAGTGGATCTGGGGTCACTTTCAGGGAAAATGTTAAAAGCATTGGATGGGACTTTTCTGCGTGAGGTTCCAAAACCAAAACTGGCAGATGGAGACTTCAGAGAGCTTGCTCCAGAGAAACTAACTCTATCCAATCAATCTCCTTTGAATGTTGAAATCCTGATCAGGCCAGCAGTGCAAGGACAAATCAAGGGACCAGGTGAATCAGATAGCACATTATATTAGATGACTCACTGATATAATTTTGGCTTAAAGACAGGGCTGAACTTTCCATGCCGTATACCACTTCTTCACAGGATGCTTCAGTTACTAGTAGCTATTCTCCTCCCACTCCTCCTTCCCTGCCCCAAACAGAAATTACAACCAAGATAACCAAGATTCAAGAAGCCCGGATGAAATTCATGAAGTGGTGGAGATAGTGACTGGCCAAGATATGGGTGATTGGATATGGGCAATTACTGATAATGATGACTTAGGTTCAATTGCAAAGTATTTATATAAGTAGGAACAGCTTCAAGTTATTCCAGATTACATAGACTCAGAGTGTGGCATGTACTTATAGTGGGTCCATGACACCAGTGACCAACTTACTGCACTTACAACACCATATGGACTTAATGTACTCAAATCACTCATTGACAATCACTTAGTTATAGTATATAAAGACAGATATGTCACATAGTTAGCCAGTTTTTCACAAATAAGTTCTTCTTGGTGTGCTGTGACCAATTGCCTCAATAGGCCTGCTCCCATCACAGCATGTGAACTGAACAAGCTTGACATGACACAGGTGCATCTTGTCACTTTCCTTATGTACCATCTTCAACAACAATAACAACAACAACAACAACAACAACAACAATAACAACAACAACCATCACCCCCACTGTGCTCACAGAATTGGGCTCTGGTGGCTCTGTTGGTTGCTTGTTCTGACCATTTCAAGGGACTGGACTGTTGTTGTTGTCAATAGGCTCAATTTCTTTCTACCACTATATGTGAGGTTTTGACACCAACCACATCATGACATCCTCACCAATCTCACTGACAACCCATACAATTCTAACTGTCTCATCGTCATGTATTCCTCCCTACAAGTCATGTACTCCCACAAAGCCACTGAGGCCTCTCAGCAGGTGGTTCCTGTCTGATGCCTGTCATCTGCATTGACACTACCCTGACCAAGTGGCCTCTGCTGCTTATTACTCCTAGTGAATGGCCCTCAATTGGATTGCTGAAGCGACCCCCTTTTTTATTTGATGAAGTTGCAAGGCAAGGGCTATGTAAAGACAGAACTGTCTAAGTATCCTGTATATAAAAAGAGCAGATGCCTAATTATATACTATAGTAATGAAAAAAAAAATAATATAAAACAATCAACCATCAGGGAGAGAAGGGAGGGTGCATGAAAATGTACAACTAAGGAGTCAAACAACTATAGTGAAAATGAATTTGTATGTGAGTGAGCCATGAAGCACTAGTGTTGTGCATTTCAGCTTACAATGAGAACAAACTTGCTCAATTATCAAAATACTTCTTTCAGATGAATATCAGCAAGTTCTGTAGTGAGAAATGAGTCACAAATCTCATCAAATGATGAGATGTGAGAGTCCTACTTTGAAGAGTAGTGTGCAACATGAAATTGAATGAGTTCATGAGGTATGAGCCACTACTCTGCAAAGGACTGTGAACATCATGATGTGAGAGAGCGACAATGTGCTCACCTGTACAGCAGACAGTGATGATGGTGAGAGTGCAAGATGTGCACAGAAAAAATGAGACATCTCAGCTCTACTGTTCCCAACTCAGCATCTGCCAAACAATGGCACTGAACCAAAAACAGCTTTGAGTCTGCAAGAAAGTGCAAGAAGAAATGTTGCATAGTATGTATGCATGTTGCACAAAGGCCTTCAAAAATGCTCCTTACCCTTGGAACCTGCATTTATGATGACCTCTGCTGCTTATTGCTCCCAGTGAATGCCCCTCAATTGGATCACCAAAGTGACCCCCTTTTTTATTCAATGAAGTTGTGAGGCAAGGGCTATAAAGTGGGCTGAGAGGGAGAGTGGAGAGGATGGTGGAGGTGAATAGATGATGTGAGAGACTGAAAGAAGAATAAATGAAAAAGATGTTAATGACACCTTTTCAATGCTGCTAGTTTTAATGCCATCCTGACACAGGGGTTTTCATGGACATAAGTTTGCCAGGCTGACAATGACCATTGACCTGATGCTATGATGATGTCTTCTGAAATACCTAGTGAGGCATATTGTGCCTCCTGCATGTGCTGAATGACCCCTGAAGGATTTGTTGACAAAAGAGAAGAGCTTTGATTCAAACCATGACCATGTAGGTAGAGACCCATCTTTTCAAATGAAGAGTGCCCTGCATAATCCATTAATCCCATCATGAACCTGAACATACTTGCAAAGATGTGATACAGGATCTGCTATGTCTTGGTTAGTGAAGAGTATATCAGTACCGTGATAGAAGGGATTGGCTTTGTAATAAGGGAGATGATAACCTGCATATCTAGAAGAAAACTTGAGAGAAGATTGTTTGATTATTTTATGCCAATCTGTGTTTGATTTTGACTTTTAAACCAGCTTGCCTGACCAATGACATGCATAAAAGCAGCATGACATCAGTGTTGTCAGCATGACATCAGTGTTGTGAATAAGAGATTGTCGTAATCACCTGTCCATCTTGCTTCTTTTACAAATGCTGCCAAGTGAAAGAGGCATAGAGGTTGTTTTCAATGTATGGGATCAGCACATACTTTTTTTGATCCTCAGATTGTAGCTTGCACAAGTGGGTGAGATCTATTCTTATTGAAGTCTGGGTAGATATCCCTGATGAAATGTTGAAGGCTAGAAAGGTATTTCGGACTGGACACAATGTACTTCAAAGTATAAGCAATATAACACAATAGAGTCTGAGGAGTTGGATCAATGGAAATGGTGTGTTTTATACAAAAATTGATATAGTTGCATGCTCCTGTTGCATAGCCAGTTGCTGTTGATTTTTCTATAGCATTTACTTGTAGGTGCATTGTTAGAGCATCCAGGTCTTTTAATGCCATGGGAGGGCAGACCGTCTTCATCGATGGTCTGCCCAAGGTGCTTAAAAGCACTCGTTCTATCATGTTGGCAGTAAATCCTATGTGGGTTCAAAGGTGCAAACATGGTTGGCAGGAAATTTTCTTTGATATTCTTTGAAGAGAAGGCATGAAAGAAGATCAGCCCTGATGTTGTCCTTTCCTGCTATATGACACACTTTGAGGTCAATTCCTGTGAGTATAATGATGCCAGCTACTGCTCAAACCACAGAGTTGTGAAGGGATTGTGATGCATCTAATGTGTTAAAGACAGCAATGGCATCCAAACTATCCATGAATAAGAGGAGTTGATGAGGTGAATGGGCAAAAGATGTGACATGATGGATAGCTGACAGGATGGCTGGTCAAGCATGTCACAAAAGTTGGGAGTTTCAAAACTTTTGTCACAGATCATAATGCTGACTCATACAGCTAATTTCACTTCCACTTCAGCAATGCACAGATGTCAATAGTCTCCTAAAGCAGACTTTGATGATTTCAGATGATAGTTGAATAAGATGTCAATGTGGCAGTCATGCTGTGGACTATGAAATCTGATCAATGTTGAATCACCCATTGTCATGCTCAGGCACTCTGTCCCTTGTATCTCACACCTCACAACTCAGGATGCTCAGAAATTTTGAATAACTACACAGGGTGCCTCATCAAATCACAAAGCCTGCTACTCAAAACATCAGCAGTCACTAGATCTGTCTAGTACTTTTTTGTTAATTTGTCAATCACATGCACATTTATAAACCATGTTATACATGTCAACCACTCACAGGTGGGTATATAATCCCCATAAACCTGTTAGTCCCAGTATTTCCATCACTCTTGGACAATCATCTACAGTGCACAATCCCACAGTTATCATCCCTTGTCACTGTAATATCCCGACACACACATAACACAAGAACAATGGCTCCACCTTGTAAGTTCACCAGCCATTCAACCAGAATAAGTATAACAAAGATTCTTTCAGGCAAGAGAATCTGTTGCAGGAGCAACCTGCCTATGCCAGAACTTCCCCTGGACGTCTATTTCCACCTGTTTAAGCAACTTAACCTTCATGAGTTATCTTATTAATTTGTCACAAGTCAACAATGCATCTCAACACATGGCTTTGAGCAGTGATCAAGAATAAAATTTAAAGAGAAAGTGTGCAGTCTGTCATCATGTGTGAAGTACACACTTAGTAAGCAAAACGTGGCCTTGAAAAACAATTGATATTAAGAGAAGAAGTTGCACAGTCTGTCATCACGTGTACTGTGAAAATGTGGTAATTCACAAGTAATCACTCTTTAAAGAACTGGTCCTTTGACAGACAGAAACCCACTACAGAGTAGCAGGAATATAACAGCTCTTACCTACTGCTTGGGGGTATGCTCCATGATATTTAAATCTGGACCTGTTTTGAATACACTTTCTCATTTTTCCAGACTTGCTGGCTCCATTGCAACCAAGATTTAGTCAAATCCCCTTGTTCCTGCTGTCTGCTATGTTAAGATAGTATTGACCTAGGATATTGCATAAAGGATCAGTGACATCCTGCCCACAATCTCTTAAAATTTTGGATTTTGAAACTCATTTTGAAAGACCTAACACATGATAGTATATGAAGTCCATGGGTAAATTAATGCTGAACAAGTGTTCACATTCTCTATTTATGTTTTTTGTCTTTCCCCATCTTCAACCATGCCCAGTGCAGAATGGTCCTTCTAGAGACCATCACCGGCAAAATAAGTTCCCTTCCTCTCCCCCACACTGACCATCAAATCCTGACAAATCAGTTCACATGCCAGTACTTCAACAAAACACAGCGTTAACTCAACATGTCCCATCTCATATGTACTTCCATAAGTCTACTGTACTCTGTGTATGTACACAAGACAAGTAAATCCATAGATTTGTGACCCAAAGTAATTATGTATATATTATATTGTACAGTAGACTAGTGGACTACAAAATACAGCAGTGTCATGACAGATAGGAACAAACCATGCCCAGGCACCGAGAACAGTAACTTGTGGCTAAAAAATGTGCTAATGAAGACTTAAACATGTTAGGAAGGAGGGAGGGGAGCGGCGGACATCACAAAAAGGATGGCGCATCACGAGATGACACGTCACGAAATGGCATGTTGCATGCGTCGCGAAAGGATGGCATGTCATATAAGAGTGAGTGTGGTTGCTGCTGCTCAGTGGAGCATATGGACATACCTCAGGATAGTAAGCACATGGGTGTGTGTGTTTCGGAGAACTGAACCGGGCGAAGCATGCTAAGATTGGAGTAAAGTGCTCGGGGGCACTATGAGAACTGGGCAGTGCATGCTTGGTCACAATGAGGAGGGGTAGGAAGTACATTTCAGGCAGTTATAAAGGTATAAATGGGGAGAAGGACTTACAGGACACCTTACTCACGTACATGGGAAGCTGAGGAGGGCAACAACAACAATAAACATGGTGATAGAGAGAGGTAAACAAGAACAATCAACACTCGGAGTTGTAATTGGCCACACACGTGACATGTCTTGGAATTTTACCTTTTAAGGGAATGTCAGTGTGGGGGAGAGGTGGGCGAGCTGCCGGGTTGGTGTTTTAGCGATATTATTATTTATTTTGTGAGCAGGGCTTACAGCGGGCGGTGACGATGGATTGGGATATCAGGGCGGTGAACCAGAATATCTGTGGTGGTTATTATATAATTAGAGGGAAGAGGCAGGGGCAGGCGGACGTACAATTGCGAGTGGGATGGTGAGGAGGAAAAAGTATGTGCGCAGGGGCCAGGGCGCAGGCGGGTCGAGGCACAGGCAGTTGTGACATGGTTTAAGGCATTTTTGCCTTATAAATCGTGCTGAATGTCGAGCTTGATGGCTGTCATTTGTCGAGGAGCGAACCCAGACTGCGCGGCCCGCAATCGTAGATGCGTTTTCTGCGGTGTTAAGTATGCCCTCGATCACGACGCGCGCGATCACTATCGCTACTTGCTATTCGACGCAGAACGTCCAAACTAACCTCTAGCGTCGTCAATCACTCCATTGCAGGACACAGATCCTATCAGCCTCGCCGCTCATTATCATCACCGCTCGGGAAGAGGATTAAGCATTCGAGCACGGCGACTTCGCGTTTGGCACGTCCTCCAACTCCACGAAGTCACTCTCGCCCTTCAATCCACATCTCACAAAGGTTTCCTCAACGACATTCATCGTTATGACCCCAACCGCGTCCTGTACGACAACATCTCCGATACCCTTCGAATGCGCTAGCTGTCCTTCTCTCGTAGGTACCCACCATCCCTGATGAATGCAATTCCTATACTGCGGACAAGCTCGACAAGCTCGGGGGTTTGTTCTGATATATGATAGATATGATTTTGATCCCGAGACTTGTACATAGGTGCTACCACGCTGGTTTCGAGGACAGCATGGGTCATACACTTATACATAGCTTCGATATCCCTGCTGCCGCCAGATTTGGGTGAGTCTCGCTGTGGAAGTTTCTAGCGTCTTCAGAAGAGCGTTAAAGGTATGCAGACAAGGGAGCCTCCTACACACCCGCAGGGCTGGCGCCTGGGATTACAGAGTCCAGCAGAAGATCTACGAGGAAATGCCGTTTACGCACAAAGTGGGGGGACTACGTGGAAGGGGATTGGCCAATGCCATGCCCTCTCGAGGGCCTACTACCCAATACATAAAACTCCGCCTTTGTCTGCCCGCTCGGGCGGTAGGGATTCCTCCCCGAGACCGCTCGCTTCCTCTACCAGGTCGGCAGCAAGGGCTTTCTTCCCGATTTTTAATGGGTCGGCCAGTTTCTCGTCTATTCACCAGTTCAGCTCTTTCTTCCCACATGGCTTTCCACCGCCGCTCTTCGATCCCCCTCTTGCTCTGAGGTTTGTTCATTCTCTTTCCTAATCACCCTCTTACATCTCAGAACAGAACCTAAAACTTATGTGGACTCTGGCATCACGATCCTGTAGAATCGCGATATCTCGGGAGACCCTTCTCGTCATCTGCCAGCGCTGGCACACGAACGAAACGAATACCGGGAATATCGGGCGTCGCTGACTGGAATTGTGCAGTCATCCTTGAGGTTCATCATCGGCTTCCCTAGTATCTGTCCGCAGCGCGGTTCGGGCCACCTTTGTTTCGTCTTTCTCCAGAGTTCCTTACTAGAGACCACCGGTGATCTGTGCTTGTCCTGCGCATTCGCACTTGAACAATATACGTCTCATGGAATACTCCTTTCCATTACGATTCTCATGTATTCCTACCTTTAAAATAAAGGCACCGCCTTCGGCGGAGCGGATTAACAACAACGACAACTCCTTTCCATCACTCGCATCTCCACCGACATGCGTGGGCGGTTCCAGTACGACCCCACTCTGCATGCATCGTGAACTGCCTTCCACAGGAACATCCTCATCTGTCTCGTGAAATCCTTACTATATTGCGCAGGCCCCTCGCTTCCGTTGGGTCCATCCCGCTCGTCCCCCGGACCCGTGAGGATATTTCTTCGAGGGTCCTCTCTGTTCTCGATCTTGTCGGTATTTCCAGTAGCGCCTGTGTCGTTCGTGGCAGGGACGCCTTAGTCAGGTGGATCGGGGACAGGACTATCAGGCCCTGGTGTGTCTTGATGGTTGTTTTGACTTCAATAGAATAGTGACGTTCCTGTATTTCCGCCCCATCTTCTGAAGAAAAGATGGAATACAACGATGCGCTTACATACCCCTCTGGCATCACGCAATGAGACTTCAGGGCTGTGCGCCGTCCGTCTGACGGGCACAGCCATGTATTTGACAGGTGCTAACGTTATACGGTCCCAGGTTCACTGTCCGTTAACGGGTTAGTCAGGATACGCGACGGTACGGTACGGGCATGGCTACGGCCGTCGACAGTTGTACGGTTCATACAGCCAGTTGATACGGTATACCTTCCGATCGAGTTCAAGTTCAGAACAATCAATCATAGCGCTGAACCTCCATGTATGCACAGCATTTTGCGCTTGCGCGCTCTACCTTGCGGATTTTTTTAGGTTCGTGGACTCTACCCACGACCATGATCATTTACTGACAGGATCCCACAGCTTTTCTCAACCCGGAACAATCAATCATTAGCGCTAAACCTTCATTTATGCACAGCGTTTTTGATACATCGATTCATTGTTTCACAGCTTTACAGCTTAAACCACAATTTGAGAAAAAAAGAAACAGCTACACATGACACATACGACATTGGAAATAAATCACAGCCTCCCATGTATATAAACAATGTCAATGATTGTTGTCCTGTCATCGTTGCCAATTGTCCCTCCTCACCCAGTACTATGTCACAAGCAAATCCTTCGGATCCACCTCCGTTGAAAGGAATCTCGACGATCGAAAGCCCTGACGCAGAAATCGAGGAAACGAAGAGGACAGCAGTTTCCGATGATGGGAGCGGCAGCTATGATGGGCAGGATGTATTGGTCTAAATCCCATTCACCTCTATCCTCAAGCTCAAGTCCAGGTCCAGCCAATATGTCTGGAAGGATACCGAGGAGAAATTTTACATCACTTGTGATATCCAGGCAGCTGTGAGCATCTCTAGACTCAACTTGTGTACTGATAAGCAAACTCATTCAACTCTAGCATGTCAAGGAAGATGTTCGGCTTTGGCAAGGTCGATTGCTCGAAGTCAAGCTAAACAAGCTTCGCATAATATCACGGTCAAATAACTATACCATAAGTCTTTGTCAGGTTGAAATCCAGGCTTCCTCCTGTTGTGCAAGCATTCTTGACTGGTCACCCATTGACCAACCTGCTATGACTCCAAGTACAATCCAAAAGGAGTGGAGTAAAACTATGGATGCCACCATGACACTATCTGCACAGCCCGAAGCCCAAGTTCACGTCAAGTCTGGTTCCACGACAGGCATGGATTCTACCCAACAGCAATGGGAGATCAAAGTATGTAGACCAAGGGCTGTGCTTGACACAAAAGACAGCGAGGATATGCAATGGCAATATACGCAGCCTAACTTGGAATCGCTTTCTGCTGTAAGAAGCCATGACTTTGCATCTATGGAGAGGCCAATAAAGTTGTTACTCGGGCTCGATGGTGGACCTCATATGAAACTCCCCAAGCTCACAATTGAAGTGATCATCTTTTGGTCATTTTCAGCTCCTCAGGAAAAGCAATCATGGCCCAACAGGTTACGGAAAACACTTTCTACAGATCTTAATTTTATTCATCGTGTTTCGACGGAAGTGGATCTAGGGTCACTTTCAGGGAAAACGTTAAAAGCATTGCCCAGAATTTTTCTGCGCGAGGTTCTAGAACCAAAACCGGCAGATGGAAGCTTTGAAGAGCTTCCTCCACATAAAATACTTCTATCTGATCAATCCCTTTCAGATGTTGAGATCCTGGTTAGGCAAGCAGTGAGAG
Organism: Termitomyces sp. T27; assembly: GCA_017657375.1. Taxonomy (NCBI): domain Eukaryota; kingdom Fungi; phylum Basidiomycota; class Agaricomycetes; order Agaricales; family Lyophyllaceae; genus Termitomyces; species Termitomyces sp. T27. Next base: position 15,435 of record JAGGAW010025818.1, on the reverse strand, counting down.
GACAAATCAAGGGACCAGGTGAATCAGATAGCACATTTTATTATTGGAGGACTCACTGATATAACTTAGACAGGGCTGAACTTTCCCTGTTGTTTTCTCCACAGGATGCTCCAGTTACTAGCTATCCTACTCCTGAACACACTCCTCAACATACTCCTCCACCCCACCGGCTCCCAGTTGAAGTCATGATGGCACCAAGCACCAAATTTGACTTCACAGAATTGCCAAAGGGTAAGTCAATGTGAATACAGCACATAAGTCTGAGCAGATCTGACCAGGCCCAAGCTGGGATAATATTACTATGCAAAGACAGGAAAAGTAAGTTATGCAAGAACAGGAAGAGACTTTGCAAAGCATTGAAGAGTCATTGCCAGAAGACCATTCTACCAAGGACCAGAACTTGTTAGAATTTCATGTCAGTCTTCAATATGATCCTTTCAATTTTTCAAGAATGTCTTAGCATTGGCCTTCTGTTCAATCGAAAACAGGAAATAAAACAAGAGGAATTCTCGGTGCATGCAAGTAAACAGGCCCATCATAATCAGACAACAGATTCCACAGACAAAGTCAATGTTCATGCCCAAGAACAGTCTGAAGCTGTACCACCAGAAACATTGTTGGATCAACAGCTAAAAATCTGTAATACCACCAGTGGCTACTTAATTCCTTCACATGCACAGGCACATATTGATCAACAAGCAGGTGATGTCCACCAAGCACTCCTAGACTCAGGCTATACTGACACTTATTCTCTTCATTCTGTTTTTGGTCCTGCTTCAATTGATCTTCAAGACCCAGAACAGGAAATCCACATTCTTCTGAATCATGAAATCTCAGATGAACTGTATAACTTGTTACAGGAGATAGCAGATCCCTTTACACTTGGAGTTGTTGTTATCATTCCTGCACTGGGAGATTCCAATGAAGGCGGCAGCTGGAAGGACATGGGTAACAATGATTTGAATAATGGGAATCAATCTGATGGAAGGGATGAGAGCTGTGGTGCAGGTGGTGATAATGATGGATGTTCAGATGGAGGAAGTACAAACAAAGACACAGGTGAAGATGACAACAGAGGAGATAAGGGGAGTGGAGGTGGAGGAGATGAAGACAGCAGGAGTAGAGGTGGAGATGGAGATGGGAGTAATAGCAGTGGTGGTGGTGGTGGTGGTGATGATGGTGATGGTGATGGTGATGGTGGTGGTGATGGTGGCAGCAATGGTGGGCAGAATGAATTGGTCCAAATCCCATTCACCTCTGTCCTCATTCTCAAGTCCAGCCAAGATACCAAGGAGATTGTGAGATTTTGAAATCACTTGTGATATCCGTGCAGCTGTGAGTATCTCTACACTCAACTTGTATACTGATAAGCAAACTCATTCAACTCCAGTATGTCAACAAAGATGTTCAGCTTTGGCAGGGTCCATTACTTGAAGTCAGGCTAAACAAGCTTCACATAACATCATGGTCACTGGCAAATAACTATACCATAAGTGTTTGCCAGGCTGAAATTCAGGCTTCCTCCTGTCGTGCAAGCATTATCGACTGGTCACCCATTAACCAACATCCCATGATTCCAATTATAACCCGAAAGGAGTCAAGTAAAACTGTGGATGCCACCGTGACAGCATCTGCACAGCCCAAAGCCCAAGTTAACCTCAAGTCTGGTTCTATGACAGGCACAGATTTTACCCCCCAGCAATGGGAGATCAAAACATGTACACCAATGGCCGTACTTGGTATAGATGACAGTGGGGGCAAGCAATGGCGATATACGCAGCCTAACTTGGAATCACTTTCTGCTGTAACAAGCCATGACTTCACATCTATGGAGAGGCCTATATTGTTGCTCGGGCTCAATAATGGACCTCTAACCCTCCCTAAGCTCAAGATTGAAGTAATCATCTTCTGGTCATTTTCAGCTCCTCAGAAAAAGTGGCCCAGGAAGTTTTGGAAAACACTGCCTCCTGCAAACCTTAATTTTCTTCATCGTGTTTCAATAGTAGTGGATCTACAATCACTTTCAGGGAAAACATTACAAGCATTGAACGGGAATATTCTGGGCAAGATTCCAAAACTGCTGGCAGATGGAGACTTTGAAGAGCTTCCTCCAAAGAAACTAAGCTTATCCGATCAATCCCCTTCAAATGTTGAGATCCTGGTCAGGCAAGCAGTGAAAGGACAAATTGAGAGACCAGGTAAATCAGATAGTACATTATATTGGAGGACTCACTAATATAACTTTGGCTTAAAGATGACACCGAACTTTCCATGCCAAGTACCTCATTTTCTCCACAGGATGCTTCAGTTACTAGTGGTACAAGAAGCTATCCTACTCCCACTCCTTCCCCATCCCGAATGAACAGCAATTTCAACTAAGATTTGAGAAGCCCAGATGGATTCATGAAGTGGTGGAGAGACAGTGACTGGTCAGGATAGGATGATGTTATGGGTGAATCTGCACTAGGAACATGAAAGACTCAAAGGACGCTACGGATAACTTCAGCTGCTTTACTGGCATCAGCAAAGTCATCTACATAGATGTCGATAACTTCATATAGGTTCAATTGGTAGGAACAGCTTATCCCATTTTCTCAAACGTGTCACAGGCCTTGATCTCTGAAGATCAAAGTCTATCGCAGGTTAGATATGTCTCTTGTCAGATATTAAGGTCTTGATAGCTCTGGTGCCATTAAGTCATTGAGCCTCACAATCGTTTGGTCACAATGTGTCTGCTTCAAGTTATATGAACACTCTAGATCAAAGTATCCTCTCTCTATACCCCGATGATCTTTAACCTTCGTCTACTCATTCTTCACTTGTTGCCACCGATCATCTCCATTGATATGTCCCTTGGTGAGGCCGGTAAGTCACTGGTCAAGTCCAACTTGTCTTGTTTCTTCAAGACTTAGTATATCGTCGCCCCCTCCATCACCTGTCTCAGATCCTACACTATGCAATCCCACCCAATCTTCACCTCAAGATCTCAAACAACAACCATGATGATTTTTTCAAAAGTACATCCACACAATGTCAAAAGGCAAAGAGATGCCGAGTGTGTAGACTATCAACGCAACATCCTCAGTCTGCCTTCCGCAACTTGACAATTGGACTACTGCTGCCACTGGACAGTATCCTTTTCAACGTTGCTTGCAGCTGGTGGATTGGGTTAGAGTGACGGATTGATGTTGTGTCGAGGAAGAATGTACGCGTTGAGTCGGATCGATGCTTGCCTAGTCATTTCCCCAGACCCTCTTCCTTGATATGGTACCACAGTGGGGCTAGAGGACAGGAAGCATATGAACCTTACAACACAAAGCTGAGGTGTACGTGGGCAACATGCCAAAGGGCTAACCCGTGACGGCATAAGGACGGTAGGGGACATGATGGAGTTAATGAGAAACAGCTCATCTGAAGAAAATCAAGCCCATAGACCATGAAAGAATTATAAGTGCGCCCCATGCGGGATGTATAGGGCAGCAGGCTGCGGAAACCCGCACAAATGTGAGGAGGTGGCGAAGACTGGCTTGAACCGAGGTGGAATCCGAAGACGGAGAGTCGACAATAAGGAGACTACTGACTCCTGGCAGAAGAGCGGACAGCAGGCGACGAAGATGACTGTACAGTTTTCGACCCTGACACCGTGTGGACGACTCAGACAGACGACCTAAAGAACGGCTTCCAAGTCTGATGTTCGTTTCCTCATAGGTTTCGATTGCTCACTTGTTGCCTGCCATCTATCATCTCCATTGATATGTCCCTTGGTGAGGCTGGTAAGTCAAATCCAACTCGTCTTGTTTCTTCAACGCCCCTTCCATCACCTGTCTCCTACGCTATGTAATCCCGCCAAATCTTCACCTTGAGATCTCAAATAGCGATCACGATGATTTTTTTCAAAAGTACATCCACACGATGTCACAAGGCAAAAAGGAGTCGAGAGTGCAGAGTATCGATGCAACAGGCTGTCGTACTTGCTCGCTACACCGGTCACGACACTGGCATTGAGGGGTGCCAGTGAGAAGTGAGCGCAACCTCGTGTTCCTGTGTCGCGGTTCCGTGTAAGAAGAGTATATCCCACCCATCGGTGGTGCCTGAGAAGAAGACTTGCGCGGTGGAGTAGAGTAAGCGTGAGGTGTGTCTGAATGCGTAGGATGTTACGATCATTTTTGATTCGCGGCCTGGAAGAGCAATGGAGGATACGACGAGGGGAATTTGAAGGCAGCTGGAGGGAGTAGCGACAGTTGGTTTGAATGTGGTAGAATCACAACTACTCGCTGACTTGGAGGATCAGGCCTCAGGAGTCAGTCTTCCTATGCTGTGTTGAACGGTGAGTTTTCCTATTCAGCGAGACATTACAAGCATATCAGAGCCTTGGATGCTTATCTAGAAGAAAACGCAGTGATTTCGGATTAGACTCAGAGTGTGGCATGTGAACGACACACGTGCATCTTGTGACTTTCCTTATAAAATTTGTGCTGAACATATCGACGCTGCCTTGGATGGGATGTCTTGTCAAGATCGACGCAGAACGGGGCCAGACCACAGGCCGCATAGAATCACAGATGCATTCTGACAGGACATGGTGGACCTACTCAAAACTTATAAACACCTGCCAGCGCAAAGGTCTGGCATTGAAATCCGCCGTGAATTCCGCCCTCTTGGACTCGCGCACGACGCAGAACGCCCGGACTGTCCTCTAGACTCCTCTGGCATCGTTAATCACGACCTTAGAGTCCTCTGCAGTCGTCGATTGCAATCGACCTCTAACTCACACCAGGCCAGGTTCATCGTCGACACCTATCCTGCGCGTTTATTACCGCTCCTTGACGCAGAAAATTCAATCACTAGAGTATCACTAGTACTTATACTCCCAAGGTCTGTCCTCTACAAACCTATTAACACACCTATGCGCTCACCTCACAACCAGCGCCCTCCACCCCCTCCTCTTGCGCCGCCTTATCCTCGCCACCACCAGCAGCACTGCCCTCGTCCTTGGTGGCGGTGGATACTACTACCTCGCCTCCGACCCCTCCCCAGCCCACCCCTCTACGTGCACGACCCGCTGGCCTCCTCCCCCATGGACCCCGCCCTCACGTGCCGACATGCTCACGCCCCTTCATCAGCTACGCACAACGCACACGACATTAGAAATAGATCTGGATCACAATATGTGTCCCCAACCTGAGCTATTTGCCACAATGCATTATCTACGACCGTCACAGAGCGCTTATCCTTAGCCTGAGAAGATCTGACATCCTCCAGCTTCCCATGTAAGTATTTAAAGAATATCAATGGTTGCTGTCTTTGTCATCGTTGTCAATTGTCCCTCCTCACCCAACACATGCTTGGGATCCACATCCTTTGAAAGGAATCTCGATGATTGAAAGCCCCGACGCAGAAATTGAGGATCTGAAGACGACAGCAGTTTCCGATGATGGCAGCAGCGGCAACGGTGGGCAGGATGTATTTGTCCAAATCCCATTCACCTCTGCCCTCGTGCTCAAGTCCAGCCAAGATGCCAAGGAGGATAGCAGGGAGGATACCGAGGAAGATACTGAGGAGATATTTGAAATCACTTGTGATATCCATGTAGCTGTGAGCATCAATTTGTGTACTGATAAGCAAACTCATTCAACTCTAATTTGTTGACCAAGTTCAGTATTGGAAGGGTCCATTCCTCGAAGTCAAGCTCAACAAGCTTCACATAACATCACAGTCGAATAACTATACCATAAGGCGTTGCGAGGTCAATATCGGTGCCTTCCCCCCTCGCTCAGGCTTTGTTAAGTGGTCACCCCAGGACCAACTTGCCATTATTCCAAGTACACCCCGAAAGGAGTCGAATAAAACTGTGGATGCCACCGTGACAATATCCACGCAGCCCGAAGCCCAAGTTCGCTTCAAGTCTGATTCCACGGCAGGCACAGATTTTACCCCATGGAAGATCGAGGTATATGCAACAATGAGCAGTCGGGGATGGCAATATACGCAGCCTGAAGAATGGCGATATGCACAGCCTGAGGAATGGCGGTATGAGCAATGGCGATATGCGCACTATGGGCAATGGCGATATGCGCACCTTGAGCGACGGCGATATGCGCCCGAGCAATGGCGATATGCACCTGAGCAGTGGGAATATGTGCAGCCCAACTTGGAATCGCTTTCTGCTGACTTCGTGTCTATGGAGAGGCCAATAAAGTTGTTGCTCAAGCCCTTCACTGATGGACCTCATATAAAACTCCCGAAGCTCACAGTTACAGTGATCATCATTTGGTCATTTTCAGCTCCTCCGAGTCAGAAAAGGCAGTCCAGGTTACAGAAAACGCCGCTTCCCGTAAAGCTTGATTATTACCATCGTGTTCGGACGGAAGTGGATTTAGGGCCAGTTTCGGCGGAAGTACTAAGTTTAAGGTCACTTTCAGGGAAAACGTTAGAAGCATTGCCTGGGAATCTTATGGACGAGGTTCCAGAACCGGGAGATGGAGGCTTTCAAGAGTTTGCTCCACATAAACTACCTCTATCCAATCAATCCCCTTCAAATGTTGAGATCCTGGTCAGGCAAGTGGTGAAAGGACAAATCAAGAAACCAGGTAAACCAGATAGCACATTATGGTGGATGACTTGCTGATATAATTTTGGCTTGAAGATGGGGCAGAACTTTCCATGCCGTGTACTACACTTTCTCCACAGGATGCTTCAGTTACTCCCGAACTTACTCCCGAACGCACTCCTTCCCTGACCTCAACGGAAATTACAACCAAGATTCAAGAAACCTCGAAGGATTCATGAAGTATTACAGAAACAATAACCGGTGTGGTAGTTGGCCGATCCTACGCCCTCGATCCTTTCCATAACCACCTGCCCGATCCACAGGATGCTTCAGTTACTCCCAAACTTACTCCTGAACACACTCCTTCCCCGACCCAAACGGAAATTACAACCAAGATTCAAGAAGCCTGGATGAATTCATGAAGTCTCAGAGAGACAATAACTGGTGTGGTGGTTGGCTGATCCCATGCCCTTGCTCCTTTGCATAACCACCTCCCCGATCCCTTGCCTTTCGTTACCCGCCGCCGCGGCGATCTCTTTCAGTCGTCGTCCGCCCTTGCCCAAGCCCTTCTCCGAACGGCCTCCTCTATTCCTCTGTTTCCCTCCACCTCTTTACTTCAACCCTTGCCTAGTCACTGTTCCCCAAGACCCTTTTCCCATACTCTGTCTCCTCCCCACATTCCACACCCCGTCGTCAGGTTCTTTCATTCCGTTTTTTTTTTCAGATAAATTTGATTTGTTGCTCTTCGATCACATGCTCTATCTCCTCTCCACATTCCATACGTTGTTATATTCTTTCATTCCGTTTTTCACTTTCGAATAAACTTGATTTGCGAACGAGAGATGATCTGACCATCGTTTCCTCATTCAATTACTCACTTGTTGCCACCTATCGTCTCCGTCGATATGTCCCTTGGTGAGGCCGGTAAGTCAAATCTGACTTGTCTTGTTTCTTCAAGGCTCAGCATGTCGTCACCCCCTCCATCACCAGTCTCCTACGCTATGCACTTGGCCGTCTTGGTGAGCAGGTCTGCAACCATATCTTCGGAGGCAATGTAAACAGGCCTAATCTTTCCATCCTGTACAGCATCCCACAGCCAAAGCCAGTGCCAATCCAGGTGTTTCAGTTGGCCCATGTGCTGGCCTAATCCCCCCCAATCTTCACCCCGAGATCTCAAACAGCAACCACGATGATTTTTTCAAAAGTACATCCATACGATGTCAAATTGATGTCGAAAGGCAAAGAGGCACCGAGCGTGCAGAGTATTGATCAATCTGCTTTCTGCACTTTTACCGCCGCCTTGCCGTTGTGCTGACAACAGGCAATAAATATCCTTTTCTATGTTACTTCCAGCTCAGTACGCCGGATTGGTGTTGCGAGGCACTTGAAGGATGTACGTGTGCTCCCTTTGTCCTTTCATCTGATTTTTACATTCTCAGTTTAGGACCCTCATCAATAGTATTTAATACATGCTCACTATAACTGTACACTTCCCGCCATCGTCTCGCTACACCGGCTGACATTGAGGCACCTGGTTAGGTTCAATTGCAAGGAATCAAGATGTTCCGACACTCGCATACACGTCATCGAAATTGTTACCTATTAATGACAATGTATCATGCCTCACAGGAGAGTAACCAAGATACTTTGGAAAGCGAATGTCCTGTATGTACCTCACCAATACTCCAAAGCGTTGCTGGTACTCCTTCAATATATCCTCGATCTCACAAACCTCTCAGACCTATCAACTGGACTCGGAGCACAACTACTCGCCGACTCGGAGGATCAGGACTCAGTCAGATTGGAACGGCGAACTTTCTATGCTGTGTTGAACGGTTAGTTATTCGACGAGATATTAAAAGCCTCAGCTTATCCCATCCAGCCTAGGGGGTTCCATGTTTTCTCATGTTGCCTCGATCATATACCGGCATCGGGCAACACCTAGCTCTTCTCACCTGTTTTGTGGACAGTTTTCAAGACAGTGTCATGACTAGACAACAAGGTGTCTGTGAACGGAGTCTTCAAGGTTTATTTGGTGGTCGATCATCGGTGCTTGCATAGAGTGGGCGGGTAGATGGGAGTCATGATATCTCGGTGATCAGTAACCTACATATCAGGCATATCAGGCCTCAGGGCCTTGGATGCTTATCTAGAAGAAAACGCAGTGGCAGTGATTTCGGATTAGACTCAGAGTGCGGCATGTGAACTGACACGACACACGTGCATCTTGTCACTTTCCTTATAAACCGTGCTGAACATATCGACGCTGCCTTGGATGGATGTCTCGACGCGAACGGGGCCGGACCGCGGGCCGCGTAGAATCACAGATGCATTCTGACGGAACATGGTGGACCTACATACTCAACTTAGACCTCCGAGTCTTATAAACACCTGCCAGCGCAAATTTAAAGGTCTGCCGTGACTTCCGCCCTCTTGGACTCGCGTGCGACGCAGAACGCAGAACGCCTAGACTTCCCTGCAGCTGGTGTCGTCAATCACTATAGCCAGAGTCTGAGCATTACCGGGACCAATTCCCAGGACTGTCGTCGACATACGCTCTCCTAAGTCTGCGCACGCTCACTATCGCTACTTCAACTTAGAACGCCTAGACTAATCTCTGGTGTCATCAATCACTAGAGCATCACCTTTAACTTAGTATACTCCCAAGGTCTGTCCTCTACAAACCCACCAACACGTCTACACGCTCACCTCACAACCAGCGCCCGCCTGCATGTCCTCCCTCCGCCTCCTCTCGCGGCGCCTCGTCCTCGTCACCACCGGCAGCACCGCCCTCGTCCTCGGCGGCGGGTACTACTACCTCACCTCCGGGCCCTCCCCAGCCCACCCCTCCACCCGCGCGACCCGCCGGCCTCCTCCCCCATGGACCCCGCCCTCGCGCACCGACATGCTCGCGTCCCTGCGCGCCTCCGGGCGCTCGGACTCTACCTCTGAGCAAGATCCCTCAACCGACGACGCATTCGACATCCTCATCGTCGGCGGCGGCGCGACGGGCGCGGGGATCGCGGTCGACGCTGCGAGCCGCGGGCTTAAAGTCGCGCTTGTTGACCGCGGAGATTTCGCGTGCGGCACGTCGTCCAAGTCTACGAAGCTTGTTCATGGAGGCGTGCGGTACCTCCAGAAGGCGGTGTTTGAGCTCGATTATGAGCAGTACAAGCTCGTGAGGGAGGCCCTGCGCGAGCGGCGCGTGTTCCTCCAGACCGCGCCGTACCTCTCCGGCATGCTGCCCATCATGCTGCCCGTCTACCAGTGCGCGTTCTCTCTCCCTCCCTCTCCTCAATGCTGACGCCGCCGCCGAGCAGGTACTGGCAAATCCCATACTACTACGCCGGCTGCAAACTCTACGACCTCCTCGCGGGCGCGCAGAACATCGCGCCGTCCTACCTCCTCAGCCGCGCCGCCGCGCTCGAGGCGTTCCCCACGCTCCGGCGCGACGGGCTCGTCGGCGCGGTCGTGTACCACGACGGGCAGCACAACGACGCGCGCATGAACGTCGCGCTCGTCCTCACCGCCGCCAGGCTCGGCGCGACCGTCGCGAACTACGTCTCGCTTGACTCCCTCGGCCCGCCTCCGCCTCCGCCCCCGCCCCCCGACCAGGGCGCTGAATCACCCTTGCGCACCGCCACGCTCACGGACCGCCTCACATCGCAGACGTTCCCCGTGCGCTTCAAGTGCATCGTCAACGCCACCGGCGCCTCCGCGGACACGCTCCTCGCTCTCGACTCCGCCTCCACCTCCACACAACAAAAACACACCCCCGCCCCGCTCATCGCCCCCTCGCGCGGCACACACATCGTCCTCCCGTCCTACTACGCCCCACCACACATGGGGCTCCTCGACCCCTCCACGTCCGACGGGCGCGTCGTGTTCGTCCTCCCCTGGGAGGGCGGCGTCCTCGCTGGGACGACGGACGTCCCCGTGCCCGCTCCTGGGCCTGGGCCTTCTGCGGGAGTGAACGGCGGGCTGGGGCTGGAGAGCACCGAGATCCTCCCCACCGAACCCGAGATCCAATGGATCCTCAGCGAGGTGCGGCGCTACCTCTCGCCCGACGTGCGCGTGCGCCGCGCGGACGTGCTCAGCGCGTGGGCGGGGCTCCGGCCGCTCGTGCGCGCCCCCGCCCCCGCCCCTGCCTCTTCCACCTCCACCACCAAGGAGGGAACGCAGGCGCTCGTGCGGAGCCACGTCGTGCAGCTCTCGGCCGGCGGGATGATCACGGTCGCGGGCGGGAAGTGGACGACGTATCGCGAGATGGCAAGGGACGCGGTTGATGTTGCTGTGCGTGCGTTTGGGCTGCGTGCGCGCGCGCGTCCCCGGGGCCAGGGCGTGGAAGGGGGTGAGGGCGTGGGCGTGGAAGGGGAAGGGGAAGAGGGAGGGACAGAGGGCGTGTGCGTGACGGAGCGCCTGAAGCTCGTGGGGAGCGAGGGGTGGTATGCGGGGATGCATGTTGGGCTTGTGCAGCGGTACGGGCTCGACGCGGACGTGGCGAGGCATTTGGCGGAGAGCTATGGGGACCGCGCGTGGGTTGTTTGTGAGGAGATGGAGAGGCGGGAGGGGGGGAGGGGCAGGGGCGGGGAGAGGTTGAGTGAGGGGTATCCTTGTGAGTGGTTTTCGTTTCGTTTTCGTTTTCGTTTCGTTTCGCAGTTTTTGTGGGGAGTGTATCTTTCTTTTTCGCTCTGTGGTGAACTACGCCGATTGCCCGTCATCTTTTCTTTCGTTCTGTATTCTTCCTGTGCGGATGGCTACGCCTATAGCGTGTGTTTCTTTTTTGCTTTTCCTCTTTTGCTTGCGTATTCTCGCTGTGGACAACTACGCCGATCGCGCACATTCCTCCCATCCTCTCTCTCCTTCCCTTTCACCCATTCTCACACCCCCCCCCAGTCATCGACGCAGAAGTGCACTACTCCATAACGCACGAATACGCCCTCACACCAATCGACGTCCTCGCGCGGCGCACGCGCCTCGCCTTCCTCAACGCCCGCGCCGCGCTCGCCGCCCTCCCGCGCGTCGTCGACATCATGGCCGCCGAGCTCGACTGGTCCCTCGCCGAGCGCA